>JAODAL010063189.1:0-19369 GCA_025379985.1 Phyllomedusa bahiana
ATTGGAAAAGAAGCTCAGTGAGAGCGGGAGGGTTTACATTACAGTCTATGGAGAGAAGCTCAGTGCAGACAGCAGGAGGGTTTACATTACAGTCTATGGAGAGAAGCTCAGTGCAGACAGCAGGAGGGTTTACATTACAGTCTATGGAGAGAAGCTCAGTGCAGACAGCGGGAGGGTTTACATTACAGTCTATGGAGAGAAGCTCAGTGCAGACAGCAGGAGGGTTTACATTACAGTCTATGGAGAGAAGCTCAGTGCAGACAGCGGGAGGGTTTACATTACAGTCTATGGAGAGAAGCTCAGTGCAGACAGCAGGAGGGTTTACATTACAGTCTATGGAGAGAAGCTCAGTGCAGACAGCAGGAGGGTTTACATTACAGTCTATGGAGAGAAGCTCAGTGCAGACAGCGGGAGGGTTTACATTACAGTCTATGGAGAGAAGCTCAGTGCAGGCAGCGGGAGGGTTTACATTACAGTCTATGGAGAGAAGCTCAGTGCAGACAGCGGGAGGGTTTACATTAGAGTCTATGGAGATGATTACAGGTGTTTTTAGAAAACGAAAAACACTGACAAAACGGATGTTTTTCTGTGCAGTGCAGACAGAGCCTCACACGGACAGGTACACTTTTTGCAACTGAAGAGCCAAAATGAGATATACCTTGTGCTAGTATAAGCGCACCGCCACTGTGTGTTGTGTCCTTCCGTGGGCCACATGAGAGAGAGAGAGATAATCCTGTACGTTAGACTAATTTCTGTCATGGGATGGATGGAAATCCGCATGAGCTCCAGGATCATCACAGTATGTGAAAGCTGGCGGGTGAGCAGCAGGTGACCCCCAGGTTCCCCCGTATCAGCGTGTCCACACCGGGTTATATGGGTGGCTCTCCTCGTACCAGGCCGTTAGGGCGAAACAATCTCTAATTGTGTTTTGTATTCTAGCCGGCAATAATGGAATGAAGCTGCTCAACACTTCGAGGAATTTTCTAGTGTGCGAGGTCTCTACCCAGTCCATTTTCATGATGAAAGATAATTTCTCTAGAAACAACTTGAAAGGTGGGGGGCGGGGGGGAGTCATGTATCCAAGTTTTTAGAATCGTCTTTACCCCCGCTGCCGAGACCATATATAATAGCCTCCTACTCCCCCATGCACAGGACGTCCCCTGGATGTCTATGTGGCCAAATATGGCCCATAATGGAGTTTGTCAAATGCTCTCTAGTGAAGGACATCACAGAACTGCTGTAGGGCCGGGCACTTCCACAAACAGTGAAACATATCCGCCCCTGGGGTTTTGCATCGGAAACTTCTATCATCCTTGAAAACCCCCATTTTGAATCCCCGGGCCGGTGTTATATACGCCCTATGGTACAGCTGCAGGGACATTTCCAGGTATCTGCTGGCTGGCAGAAGTTTGCGGCTGTTGTTAAAGGCCTGCTGGAGAGTTTGGAGATGGAAAGCTGGGTCATCCTCTACCCACTTAGTGAGTCCCGTATTGGTATTAGCGAAATCTAGAGGTGCATGTATATAACCGTATAGGTATGAAATGAGCCCCCTCGATGTGGTGGGATGCTGTAGGAACTTCCAGAACCCCGGATCCCATTCAGCAGCAGTCATCTGTGAGGGAGTCGTATTAGAATAGTCACAGGCGCTGAGGTCGGCAAAGAAAGAGATTCGTGTCTCCAGGAATCGGAGTTTTAGCTCCTCAAAGGAGAGAAGAGTGCGTTTTTTAAGGTCTACCAGGTGGGCTATTCCTCCAGCTATCAGCCTCTCGGTGGGGGTTCCCTCCCTGGAAGTCCGGGTCTCCCCAGAATGTGCGTAGCAGCCAGGCTTGTGGATGAAGACCCCGCCGTGCCCTCCATGCAGTGTGTAATAATGGATTAGATTTCGCCAGGGTTGGGATCTGCCGATAGGGCGCGTGCAGAAAGTCAGAGAAGGATAAACTCCCCAAGAAGTTTTGGTCAGACGCTGTGTCCGCGCACACTGCAGACCCCGGAAGCCAGAGCAGCGCCCCCGCAGCAGAGCTGCAATGTCTCTAATATCAGGGAGGTTGATTCCTCCGTTATCTGTGGGTTGCTGCAGCACCAGCCAGGGGATCCGGGGCCTCCTCTCTTCCAGACACATTGGCGGTACATTGTATTGATGCGATTAACATCCTTATGTTGGACATAAATCGGGAGGAGTGTGTTAGGTAGAGTAATTTGGGAAATTCAATTAGTTTCAGGAGATGTCCTCGACCGAGATATGATAAGGGCAGCCCTCTCCACGCTTGCAGCCTCCTCTCCGCCTCGGCTATATATTTGGTGATATTATATTTGTATAGCAGGTCGGGGCTTTTCGTTACCCCCAGATAAGGCAGCGCCTTTTCGCCCCAGTATGAGGGGTGTAGGTCTGCCCAGGCCTGACAACATTAGGGCTTGTGTTTTGTCTATATTTATAGTGTATCCAGTTAGTGAACCTACGTCTGTCAGGGTCTGGAGGATGTGGAGGAGCGCGGGTCGCGGGTCTCTTATTACAAGGAGCACGTCATCCGCGGACGCAGCCAATCCTGCCACGTGGGAGAGGTGGGACCCAGACCCATGCGGAGACAATAGAGGAAGGGGTCCAGTGATAAGTTAGACAGGAGGGGCGAGAGAGGGCATCCCTGTCGTGTTCCTCTAAACATGTCGATTGGGTCTGTCGGAGAATCATTGATCAGCAGAATAGTGGTGGAGGCGCCCTCCTGGATGTAATTTACAACATTTTGGAAATTAGGGCCAAACAGCCTGGTGTGAGGGTAGCCGCAAGGAAGGGCCAGGAAACCGCGTCGAACGCCTTTGAGGCGTCCAAACTCAGAAGCATGGTCCGTCCGGCATCTTTCTCTCCTGCTCTAATTGTTGTGTTAATCACATTTCTTATATTTTTAACCGCCTGTCTGCCCCTGACGAATCCTCTTTTGGACGGGTGAACAATAAAGGGGAAAATGGTCTGGACTCTGGTGGCTAGTGTTTTAGCTAGGAGTTTATAATCGCAGTTGAGCAATGCTATAGGGCGGTAGTTTTTGGTTTCTAGGGGGTCTTTATCTGGTTTGGGGATTACGTTCATACAGGAGTCTAAGAATCGATCTGATGACCCTTGCTCTTGGTACAGGGTGTTATAGAAAGAGGTCAGGACTGGTGAGACCTGCGGGGATAGCAATTTATAAAGTTCAGCGCTGTACCCATCTGGCCCTGGAGATTTGTTATTGGGGGGGGAGGCTATTACCGCCTTCACCTCCTGCTCTGTGATTGGGCTATCCAGTAAGAATCTCTGATCCTCCGACAGACCCGGCAAGCTCTGTGACGTAATAAAGGAACAGATCTTATCCCAGTGCGTTGGAGGGGCCCTGTATTGGTCTTCGAAGTAAGTGCAGAAGGTCTTTGCTATGTCCTCTAGGCTGGTGTGGGCGATACTTGATGTTGGGTCTTTCAACTTTATTACCGGTTTACGCTTTCTCTGCGATCTGACTAAATGAGCCAAGAGTTGCCCCGATTTATTCGCTCCCCTAAAATACTTATTTTGAGTGCGTCTTAACAACCACCCCGCTTAGCTTTGAATAAATGCGTCGAATAGTTCCTTGGCTTCCCTATAAGTCCTGGACGCAGAATCGGTGGGATGTTCCGCCATCTCTCTTTGCGCCTGCAAGAGTGTGGAGTGAAGAGTCTGAATTTTTTTGTGAGTTTCCCGCCTCCTACTTGAAACATAATTAATTATATGGCCTCTAAGCACCGCCTTAGCGGTCGCCCAGAACAGGGATGTGTCATTGATATGGGTCAAATTATCATCTATATAGTTGGCCCACTGGGTTTGTAAGAAAGATCTGAAGTCATCCGAGGAGAGCAAATAGGCCGGGAACCGCCAACATTTATTTCTCAGACAAGAGGGTCCACCCATCAATGGGTGTGTGGTCGGAGATGGAGATGGGGTAGAGGGTCCACCCATCAAGGTCAGTGAGATGGGTGTGTGGTCAGAGATGGAGATGGGGTAGAGGGTCCACCCATCAAGGTCAGTGAGATGGGTGTGTGGTCGGAGATGGAGATGGGGTAGAGGGTCCACCCATCAAGGTCAGTGAGATGGGTGTGTGGTCGGAGATGGAGATGGGGGTAGAGGTCCTCCATCAGGTCAGTGAGATGGGTGGGTGGTCGGAGATGGAGATGGGGTAGAGGGTCCACCCATCAAGGTCAGTGAGATGGGTGTGTGGTCAGAGATGGAGATGGGGTAGAGGGTCCTCCCATCAAGGTCAGTGAGATGGGTGCGTGGTCGGAGATGTGAGATGGGTAGGTGAGAGGGTTCCACCAATCAAGGTCAGTGAGATGGGTGTGTGGTCGTAGATGGAGTTGGGGTAGAGGGTCCACCCATCAAGGTCAGTGAGATTGGTTTGTGGTCGGAGATGGAGATGGGGTAGAGGGTCCACCAATCAAGGTCAGTGAGATGGGTGTGTGGTCGGAGATGGAGATGGGGTAGAGGGTCCACCCATCAAGGTCAGTGAGATGGGTGCGTGGTCGGAGATGGAGATGGGGTAGAGGGTCCACCCATCAAGGTCAGTGAGATGGGTGCGTGGTCGGAGATGGGGTAGAGGGTTGAATGCTGCATGGATTTCCAGAGAGACATAGAGATCAGAAAGTAGTCTATTCTCGAGAAGCTCCTGTGCATCGAGGAGTAACATGTACACTCCTTTGAGTTTGCATTCAGAGCTCTCCAGGGATCACATAGGATCCGGGACTCAATCAAATGGAGAATATCCCTGGCAGCCAAGGACTCGGAGCGACTCTGTGTAGTTCTGTCCAGTGTTGCGTTTAGGACTGTATTGAAATCTCCCCCTACGATAAGATTGTGTCGCCTCTATTTGTCAGCATGGTGTTGAGATTGGCAAAAAAGTTTGTATGGGGACAGTTGGGGGCGTACACATTCAGTAGGGTGTATTGTGCTCCTGCCAGGGGGATCCTTAGCAGAAGGAATCTACCGTTTTCGTCAGCTAGTTCCTCCTCTACCACTTGTCCCAGGCCTTTACGAAACATAATCGCCACCCCCTCGACTTAGAGGAAAAGCTCGCCGTGTAGCACGAGTCGAGCCATGGGGCCCTGAGGCCTTGCGATGTTCCCTTTTACCAATGCGTCTCCTGGATATAAATGATGTCGGGTTTGAGTCTCCTCGAGTGCTTAAGACCTTTTTTCTCTTGATAGGTGTGTTGAGGCCGGCGACATTCCAGCTGATTAGTGAGAATGGGGCCATTATAGGGGCATGGGCACTATTTTGGGGTTGTGTCATGGTACATCAAAAATACGATGCTTAGGCATATTGACAGACCTGTCCGGTGGGGGTTTCGCCGTCCCAGCCAGCAGCAAAACCTTCCCCGAGATTGGCATAACTCTCGCCCCCGTGGGGCCGCGCGCTGTAACAGTAACAGTTAACATGGTTAAATGCATGACTAAAGGCCTCTGAGAGCGCCTTATTTCAACCGGTCCACCAGCGGTGGAAAACTGAGACAATTAACTTCAGTGAAGTGGAAAGAGTCTGCTTCCGCAGCGTTTACCCAAACCTTCCCCTCAAGGAATCATCCATTTTCATGTTCCCCGCCTATGTTGAAGTGTCGTCGGGCCAATGTCGGGTCATCAAACACCAGTTGACGTCCTTCCACCTGTACTCGCAGCCTCGCAGGGTAGGCCAACTGGAAGCGTATGTCATGGTCATACAAGTGCCTACATATGGGCGTGAATAGTTTTCTTTTTTGTGTGACGCTGGCCGAGTAGTCTTGGAACATAAGAACTTTGTGGCCTCCTATCACGAGACCGTTGTGTCCTCTATAGGCTCTTAAAATGTTCTACTTAACTGCCCAATTGAGGTATCTGGCTATAACTGGTCTTGGTCTAGCCGCTCTCTCCCCCTCCGGTCTCTGGTGTCCCAGCCTGTGAGCACGTTCCCCTGCCCATGTATCCAAGGCTAACCCCCAAGGCCCTGGGTATCTCCGCTGTGAGATAGTCTGTCAGGGCCTCTCCCTTTCCAGACTCTGGGATCCCCACAAAGCGGAGGTTTTTCTCTAGGTCTTCTATTCTCTCTCTAAGGTCGGCCCCGATGTTCCTTAATTGACCCCGCGATGATTCCACCTCGGACGTGGCTACCTCGCAGAAAGTTACTCTATTCTCCAAGTCTACGATCTTTTGAGTGTTAGTAGTGATTAGTGCGAGGGCTGCATTGATTGAGGTGTGGAGAACCTCCAGCCTTTTGTCCATTAGTGGCATTAATAAGCGCGACACTTCCTGGGCCACCGTCGTCGCACTGCATGGCTCAGGATACTAGTTTTGGGGAAGGTGGGGCGCTCGGCTCTTTACCCTTGGATAGGGCGGGGGACGTAGACGACATGGTTCCCCCCTTTTCTTCCCACCACTTTTCTGGGCGACAGCGTCGGTCGACTTAGGTGTATCGGGGGTGTAACTCCTTGCGGCTGGCTGTGCACTATGACGTGTCTGACGCTTATGTTGGTTTCTGGACACATATGTAATAGATGGGAGATTTATAAAAAACCATTAAATCTCACAAAAAAAATGCTATAACTCTTGCATAAACGGGACCTCCCTACTCCCGTGAGCATGTGCCAACCAAGTAAGAAGTGTAGCAAGAGAAATGAAATACAAGACTTTATTAGATCCACAAATCCTTTAAAATATGGAACATTCGTGTGCAAACGAATTGCTACTTGCGTTTTGTAATGTCCATAGTAAGCAGTCGGTATACATCCGAAGAGTCCATAAGTATACGCTCCAGGCGTGCAAGTTCATAGAACGCCAATCATGGAGCAAAGAGACAGACGAGGCATACCTGTGCATCCCCTAGGACCCGAAACTACTGGTTAATTGTAGGCGGGGAGGGGCTACGGCAGGTTTCTGGGCTTATTTATGCGCTTCTATATTTTCTCCCCAAGATTAATTTGACTCTTTTTGAATTTCCCAGCAAGTTTCACCATCCGGCTATATGAGCGTGATCAGCCTGTCTGTGCCTGACAGATGCCCCCCTCACCAAAACGAAGCACAGCGACAATAATAACGACAGAGACTTACATAGATATAAGGATAGATATAAGGACAAACACTGAGAGACAAGGACCCAGCAAGACCAAGCCCAGAGAAATTACTGTCAGATGTTCCCAATAAATGTTCTAAGTTGGTTTATCGTTGATCTCTGGCTCCCTCTGGTGAGTAAAATTTGCAGGTGCGCCTCAGCTTTAACACAGCAGAACAGTATAGTGGACGCTTTAGCTCTCGCAACACTCTTGTGGAGGACTCCCCTCAGAGGCGTCGCTCCAGGGGGTGCAGCGGTAGCAGTCGTTACCGGGCCCTGCAGCCAAAAGGGGCCCAAAAATCCCTCCTGCCAAATAAGAAGCCACTAGTACTGAAAGTGGCAGATTGTATCTGGGGGCCCCATTTTACTTTTTGCACTAGGGCCCAAGAGCTTGAAGTTACGCCTCTGACTCCCCTCCACAGCCGGCAGTGGTCTAGAGTCACTCAGGTCAGGCGACACGGTTCCTTTGGGTGGGATGACCCCCACAAACTTAAGACAGAGTGTAGTTCCCTATGGGCAGACCCGGAGCAATGGCCGAATGGTGATGGCAGATGTAGGATACGGTGTCTGCGCCCCTGAAGGGTTCCTGCGCTGTGCCTGAGATGTGGGAGACAGATGAAGTGGACGGCAGTGTAGTTTATCCCGCTGCCTTCTGGCAGTAAAGGAGATGCCTGCCGCCTCCACCTGATAAACATCTCTCGCATCCGTTCTTTCCTCAACTATGACACCACAAAAATGCTGGTCCATGCCCTCGTCATCTCCCGCCTAGACTACTGCAACATCCGTCTCTGTGGCCTCCCATCTAGCACCCTTGCTCCCATTCAATCCATCCTTAACTCTGCTGCCCGTCTTATCCACTTCTCTCCTCGCTACTCCTCTGCCACTCCCCTCTGCCAATCCCTTCACTGGCTTCCCATTGCCCAGCGAATTCATTTCAAGCTACTAACCCTGACCTACAAGGCTCTCCATGACCTCTCCCCTCCATACATCTCTGCCCTAATTTCCAAATATCTCCTCTCACGCACTCTCCGCTCCTCACAGGACCTTCTCCTCTGCTCTCCCCTTATCAGCTCCTCACACAACCGTCTCCAAGACTTCTCCCGTGCTTCACCCACACTCTGGAACTCACTGCCCCAACACAGACTCTCCTCCACTCTCACCAGCTTCAAAAGCAACCTGAAAACCCATCTCTTCAGGATTGCCTATACACAACAATAACCCCACCACCGGTACACCGGCCCACAAACATGTCTGCCCCTCACCCTCTGTCTCTTCCCACCTTCCCTGTAGATTGTAAGCCCTCGTGGGCAGGGCCCTCTCTCCCTCTGTACCAGTTGTAAGTCATTCATTGTTATTATTGTACTCGTTTGACATATCATGTATGTGAGCCCCCTTGAATGTACAGCGCCCTGGAATCAATGGCGCTTTAAAATAAATATTAATAATAATAATAAATAATAATGGGAGGGCGCGCGGGGGGACAGCTATTAGGCAAAGTCTCAAGTCCCAAGATGGCCGAAATTCCCGCCGCCTGTGGTAGGGAGAAGGAGATCATCCGCCTTTTCAGCGAGCCAGTTAGAGCAAGTTATTAGGGGGATGTGGTTTGAAGATGGCCGATCGTCCTGCTCTTTGCTTTGTAAGTTAGGAGGGAAACAAAATGGTGATTTTCCCGCCCTTGGCTTTTCTGCAGTGTCAGGAGCAGAGCAAAATATCGTCTGTCTTCGCCAGTGTATGCCAAAATAGGGTTGGGGGCCGGTAGGTAAGTTTTAACCGTCCCACAGGATCCCCCGTAGGTCGGTACAGTTCTGCATCGTGAGAGCAGGGAATACCGGCTTACTTGCCGATAGAGAAGGAGGGACCCAAAATGGCTGCTCTTCCCGCCTCGTCTTTCCTGACAGCACTTGGGGGTAGGTATAATGGCGGCTGTTCCCGCGGTCTGTATATATCAGAACGATCTCACCTCCTTATTGATGTGCGGAAGGTCCGCTGACGCAGGCGCCGTGTCAGAGATGTGCGGTGCCGGTGCCTCAGCCTGTGCAGAAGCCGCCGCGTGCAGTCGTGTTTGCGGCCGGAGTACAGCTTTCCTCAATCCGCCGCTGCTACGTGCCAGCAGCACCCGCGCTCTTCGTCCTGCCTCATTGCTGGACCAGCAGCGACCCCTCAGCGATGCGAGCGACCGGGTGAGAGGTCTGCTTGTGCGCACTCTGCCGACGTGTCCCGCGCTCCGGCTGCTGTTCGTCACTTCAATCCAGGTAACGACCCGCGGCGCCGCGCGGGGAACCAGAGGCAGGAGCGCAGTCTTCGTCAGCCGGGAGCCGTGGGGTTGCAGCACTCCCGCCGATCGTGAGCTGTTGCGCTAGGATCGCGGCAGGCAGCGCGGCGGTGTGGGTCCCAAGATGGCCGCCGCGGCAAGGCTCTTCGGGGGTATAACCGTCCTCCTTGACCTCCGGAGAATGTAATATGGGGCTCCACTGCGGGGTCCAGATGTCCGTGGCTCCTTTTTCAAGTCGTTTTATCCGTTCTCCTGGGCTGGTTTAAAGTGATTAAAGCATATTAGTAGCTCGATCCGCGGGAAGCTGCTTTAAAACGCGGCCACGTCCAGTAGCTCCGCCCCCCGAAGTCAAAACTCTCTTTCTTATAAATAGTAACCGGGTTAATAAAAAATGCACTTTATTCATATCAAAACTTCAAAAAAATGTCAACATAGAAGATTCCCCAGACTTCACGTCACCAACATAGCTTAGACTTGTATTCACCTAGCTCAGGAGAAACTCCAAGATAGGAAATATCCTCAGTGATGATATATAGTTACCGGCAACTCGGCAGGATACACCCAGTCTCTGAGTCCCAGAGGTCGGCATTTACCTGGTAGATCGAGACGCTGTGAAGACTCCAGCAGCGGCTTGTAGTCCGTCCAACAGGCGACGTTTCGGGGGATGGACACACCCCCTTTCTCAAGCGTCAGGAGGTGCCTACATGACGTTACTTTTATATTGTTCAAAAATAAAGCATCTAATTACATATATTAAAGACATCATAGCCATTAAGCATACTTGTAACATTGCGACACATATTTAACCTATGAAAATAACTTTGAGATTCTTAGTTTCCAACAATGTTTTGATCCAAAAAAATGCTTAAGAAGCCACCCCTGAACTCACCAACGGGAAATCTCAGGCGGGTGGTGTCCTACTGGTATTCTTACCTCTCAATAAGCCATATTACAGGCCTCTCATTGGGACCCCCCAAAAATAAACCTACCTCCATAATGCAGAGAGAAAAATAAAAAAAATGCACTAACCTTACAAGCATACTGCACTGATATAACAAGGCTGTGGGAGGTGGCGGGGTTCAAGAGACCCAAAATGGAGGCAACCCTTTCCCCCTTATATAAGTTAAAAAGCAATATGTGCCAATACAACGTGAGTTCAGTTTCTGCACAAAAAAAATATTTCCTGAAAAACACAATGTGAACCCTGGGTGCCACTGGCAGGGTTTGCGGCATATATATATACACGCACTCCAATACAGTGGCACACCGACTGCTAAAAAGGGCTATACAAACATTGTAAACCCTCTAAAGAATCATTTTTTTTATTTTTATGCTGTCTACAATTCCCGTGAAAAAACTTTGAGATTCCTTAGTTCACACGTTTTTTGATCAAAAAATGCTTAAGACATCCCCGTCTTAAGCATTTTTTGATCAAAACGTGTGAACTAAGAATCTCAACCTATTTAACCTACTCTCGCAGCATTATGGCCTTTTTAGATACAAACTACTTTCCTATAATAACAACTCAATTACCTCTTAACTATAATTCTAATTACAGCACAAAAAAGCGCTACTCTGTTGTATAATCTAGGCCAACTACTGCTAAGACTCCCCTTGTAATAAAGAAATACGCACCCACTGACAACTCTTCATTCCAATCCCTTGGGTTAGCCCTCCTCCGATGTAATAAACGGGGTTTGTTCAGTAGCGTTACCTTCTCCTTGTTCCAGTTCACACCATCGCAGACCTGACCGTGGTGTCCACATTCAAAGAAATCTCTCGCAACTGTCGATTCGTGGAATTTCTTTCCTTTTTCTTCCTTATTTTGCTTATCCCCAACTGGGAGACCCCTTCCATCCATCTTAGATTCATCCAAACGAATCTGTTAAGCTCATTACGTCTCACTTTAACTGCTCTTGAAGTTTGCCCCACGTAGCATTTAGCACATGGGCAATTTAATAAATAAATCCCACCAACCGTAAGACATGTGAAAAAACGTCGGATCCAAATGGGATATCCCAGCGTGGGATGAGCAACACTGGCACCTTTTATAATTCCATTGCAATCATCACATGAGAGACAAGGGAACGCGCACCCATCTCTGTAGTGTCCCCAAAAAGTCTGTTTTTGATTACCCACCCTTTTCTAGGATCAGATGCACAATGTGGTTGCCCACAGTTTTTCCTTTTTGGTAGACAAATTTAGGACAATCTCGAAAGAAATAACCAAACTTGGGATCTCCTTGCAGGATATGCCAGTATTTACAGATGGTTTTCTTCACTAGACTGACACGTAGCTAAGACTCTGGTCCTTTACTTGTTTTTTTAGATGTTCTCAGCTCACTACGAGACAGTTGACTCACTTGTTCACCTCTCCTGGATACTACCTTTTTCAAATATCCCCTTTCATTAAATGTATCTATCAATTTTTCTTTATTTTTATGATATTCTGAATGTGAAGAACAGATATGTCTCACCCTGATGAACTGACATTCTGGGATGGCCTCCGAGACGTTTGGGGCATGTCGCCTATTTCTATGTAGCAAATTATTGCGTTCAGTTTCTTTGATATACAATGTTGTGTCTAAATGACCATTGCTCAACTGAACCTCTCACCCGCGGCGAGTCCAGCTGCTTCACCCAGCCGAGACTTTAACCCCCACCGAAACCTCTCAACCCGGCGAGTTCCCAGCCTGCGATCACCAACAGAGAACCCGTTACCCCACCGAACATCTCACCCTGTGGCGAGTCCGGCTGCTTCACCAACAGAGACGTTACCCCAACGAACATTTCACCCGCGGCGAGTCCGGCTGCTTCACCAACGGAGACGTTACCCCAACGAACCTCTCACCGCGGCGGGTCCGGCTGCTTCCACCAACAGAAACCGTTACCCCACCGAACCTCTCACCCACCGCGGCAGTCCCTGCCTGCTTTCACCAACAGAGACGTTACCCCAACGAACCTCTCACCGCGGCGAGTCCCGTCCGCTTTCACCAACCAGAGACGTTACCACCCCCCCCCCAACCACTCAACCTGCGGCGAGTCCAGCTGCTTTCACCAACAGAGACGTTACCCCCCCCCGAACCTCTCACCGCGGCGAGTCCAGCTGCTTCACCAGCGGAGACTTTACTCCCCACCGAACCTCTCAAAAACCGCGGCCAGTCGGCGCTTCACCAACAGAGACGTTACACCAACGAACCTCTCACAGCGGCTAGCCCCCAGCTGCTTCACCAACAGACACGTACCCCAACCGAACCTCTCACACGCTGCGAGTCCAGCTGCTTCACCAACAGAACGTTACCACCCCAACAACCTCTCACCCTGCGGCGGGTCCAGCTGCTACACCAACAGAGACGTTACCCCACCCCAACGAACCGTCGTCACCCCGCGGCGATCCCCGGCTGCCTTCCACCATCACGTAGACAATTACCCCACCGAACCACACACCCCCGCGGCGAGTCTCCGGCTTTTGCTTCACCAACGGAGAACGTTACCCACACCACCCCCAACCGAACCTCTCACCCGCGGCGAGTCCGGCTGCTTCACCAACGGTCGGCTGCTTCACCAACGGAGACGTTACTCCACCGAACCTCTCACCCGCGGCGAGTCCGGCTGCTTCACCAACAGAGACGTTACCCCCACCGAACCTCTCACCCGCGGCGAGTCCGGCTGCTTCACCAGCGGAGACGTTACCTCACCGAACCTCTCACCCGCGGCGAGTTCCGGCGGATGTTCACCAACAGAAGACGTTACACCAACGAACCTCTCACCGCGGCGGTGTCCACTGCTTCACCAACTGATACGTTACCCACCGAACCTCTCACCCGTGGCGAGTCCGGCTGCTTCACCAACAGAGACGTTACTCCACCGAACCTCTCACCGCGGCGAGTCCAGGTGCTTCACCAACAGAGTGTTACTCCAACGAACCTCTCCCTTGAAGGAGAGTCCAGCTGTTCCACCACGGAGACGTTACCCAACGAACATTCACCCCGCGGCGAGTCCGGCTGCTTCCCCGAACAGAGACGTTACTCCATCGAACCTCTTCCACCTGAGGCTGGTTCCGGCTGCTTCACAACGGAGACGTTACCCCAACGAAACCTCTCACCCGCGGCGAGTCGGCTGCTTCACAACAGAGGACGTTACCCAACGAACCTCTCACAAGCGAGAGTACGGTGCTTCACAAACAGAGCGTTATCCACCGAACCTATCACCCGCGGCGAGTCCAGCTGCTTCACCAACAGAGGACGTTACTCTCCGACTTCACTGCGGCGGTTCCAGCTGCTTCACCAGCGGAGACGTTACCCACCGAACCTTTCACCGCGGCGAGTCCAGCTGCTTCACCAACCGAGACGTTACCCCACCGAATCTCTCACCGCGGCGAGTCCAGCTGCTTCACCAGCGGAGACGTTACCCCAACGAACCTCTCACCCGCGGCGAGTCCAGCTGCTTCACCAACAGAGACGTTACCCACCAATCCCTCACCGCGGGCGAGTCCAGCGCTTCACCAACGGAGACGTTACCTCCGAACACTCTCACCCGCGCGAGTCCTGCTGCTTCACTACAGAGACGTTACCCCACAGAAACTCTCACCCCGCGGCGATCTCGGCTGCTTCACCAGCGGAGACGTTACCCCAACGAACCTCTCACCCGCAGCGAGTCCAGCTGCTTCACCAGCGGAGACGTTACTCCCACCGCAACCTCAACCCGCAGCGGAGTCGGCTGCTTCACCTTCGGAGCGTTTATCCACCGAACCTCTCACCCGCAGCGAGTCCGGCTGCTTCACCAACGGAGACGTTACCTCACCGAACCTCTCACCTGCAGCGAGTTCGGCTGCTTCACCAACAGAGACGTTACCTCACCGAACCTCTCACCCGCGGCGAGGTCGTGCTTTCACCAAAGAGACGTTACCCCACCGAACCTCTCACCGCGGCGAGTCCAGCTGCTTCACCAACAGAGACGTTACCCACCAAACCTACTCACCGCGGCGAGTCCGGCTGCTTCACCAACAGAGACGTTACCCCACTGAACCTCTCACCCGCGGCGAGTCCAGCTGCTTCACCAACGAGACGTTACTCCACCGAACCTCTCACCTGCGGCGAGTCCAGCTGCTTCACCAACGGAGACTTTACCCCAACGACCCTCGCACGCGCAGCGAGTCCGGCTTGCTTCAACCAAAGAGGACGTTACCCAACGCAATCCTCTCACGCGGCGAGTCCGGCTGCTTCCCCAACAGAGACGTTACCCACCGACCCTCTCACCCGCGGCGAATCCGGCTGCTTCACCAACAGAGACGTTACCCACCGAACCTCTCACCGCGGCGAGTCCATCTGCTTCACCAACGGAGACTTTACTCCACCGAACCTCTCACCGCGGCGAGTCCAGGTGCTTCACCAACAGAGACGGGACCCCACCGAACCTCTCACCGCGGCGAGTCCAGCTGCTTCACCAACAGAGACGTTACTCCACCGAACCTCTCACCGCAGCGAGTCCAGCTGCTTCACCAGAGGAGACGTTACCCCACCGAACCTCTCACCCCGCGGCGAGTCCGGTGCTTTCACAACAGGAGACGTGACCCCCCCGAACCTCTCACCGCGGCGAGTCCAGCTGCTTCACCATCAGAGACGTTACGCCACCGAACCTCTCACCGCGGCGTGTCCGGCTGCTTCACCACGTGAGACTTTACCCCACCCACCCCCTCACCGCATCGAGTCCAGCTGCTTCACCAGCGGAGACGTTACCCCACCGAACCTCTCACCGCGGCGAGTCCGGCTGCTTCACCAACAGAGACGTTACCCCACCGAACCTCTCACCGCATCGAGTCCAGCTGCTTCACCAGCGGAGACGTTACCCCACCGAACCTCTCACCTGCGGCGAGTCCGGCTGCTTCACCAACAGAGACGTTACTCCACCGAACCTCTCACCGACGCGCGAGTCAGCTGCTTCACCAGCAGAGACGTTACCCCACCGAACCTCTCACCGCGACGAGTCCGGCTGCTTCACCAGCGGAGACGTTACCCCAACGAACCTCTCACCCGCAGCGAGTCCGGCTGCTTCACCAACAGAGACGTTACCCACCGAACCTCTCACCCGCGGCGAGTCCGGCTGCTTCACCAACAGAGACGTTACCCACCGAACCTCTCACCCGCGGCGAATCCGGCTGCTTCACCAACAGAGACGTTACCCACCGAACCACTCACCGCGGCGAGTCCAGCTGCTTCACCAACGGAGACTTTACTCCACCGAACCTCTCACCGCTGCGAGTCCAGGTGCTTCACCAACAGAGATGGTACCCCACCGAACCTCTCACCGCGGCGAGGCCAGCTGCTTCACCAACGGAGACGTTACACCACCGAACCTCTCACCGCAGCGAGTCCTGCTGCTTCACCCACGGAGACGTTACCCCCCCGAAACTCTCACCGCGGCGAGTCCGGCTGCTTCACCAACAGAGACGTTACCTCACCGAACCTCTCACCGCGGCGAGTCCAGCTGCTTCACCAACAGAGACGTTACCCCACCGAACCTCTCACCGCGGCGAGTCCGGCTGCTTCACCAACAGAGACGTTTCCCCTCCGAACCTCTGACCGCTTCGAGTCCAGCTGCTTCACCAGCGGAGACGTTGCCCCACCGAACCTCTCACCGCGGCGAGTCCGGCTGCTCACACAGACGTACGTTACCCCACCGAAAACTCTCACCGCACGAGTCCAGCTGCTTCACCAGCGGAGACGTTACCTCACCGAACCTCTCACCTTTTTGAGGGCGAGTACGGGCTGCTTCACAACAGAGACGTTAACTCCACCAGAACCTCTCACCGCGGCGAGTACGGCTGCTTCACCATCAGAGAATTTACCCCACGATCCTCTCACCCCGCGGAGAGTCCGGATGCTTCACCAAACAGAGACGTTACCCTCCGTATCTCTCACCCGAGGCGAGTACGCTGCTTCACCAACAGAGAACGTTACCCCCACCGAACCTCACACCGCGGAGGTCCTAGCTGCTTCACCAACGGAGACGTTACTCCACCGAACCTCTCACCCGCGGCGAGGCTGGCTGCTTCACCACAGAGACGTTACCCCCCCGAACCCTCACCGCGGCGAGTCCGGCTGCTTCACCTACAGAGACGATACTCCACCGAACCTCTCACCCGCGGCGAGTCCGGCTGCTTCACCAGTGGAGACGTTACCCCACCGAACCTCTCACCCGCGGCGAGTCCGGCTGCGTCACCAGCGGAGACGTTACCCACCGAAACCCTCTCACCGCGGCGAGTCCGGCTGCTTCACCAGCGGAGACGTTACCCCCACCGAACCTCTCACAGCGGCGAGTCCGGCCTGCTTCACAACGTGAGACGTTATCCTCACCGAACCTCACAACCGCGGCGAGTCCGGCTGCTTCACCAGCGGAGACGTTACCCCACCGAACCTCTCACCCGCGGCGAGTCCAGCTGCTTCACCAACAGAGACTTTACCCCACCGAACCTCTCACCGCGGCGAGTCCAGCTGCTTCACCAACAGAGACGTAACCAACAAACCTCCCTCCACGCGGAGAGTCCGGCTGCTTCACCGAACAGTGACGTTACCCCACCGAACCTCTCACGCGCGGAGTCCAGCTGCTTCACAACAGAGACGTTACCCAACGAACCTATACCCGCGGCGAGTCCAGTGCCTTCAACAGCGAGACGTTACTCCACCGAACCTTCTCACCGCGGCGCAGTCCAGCTGTTCACAACAGAGACGTTACCACCGAACCTCTCACCTCGGCGAGTCGGCTGCTTCACAGCGGAGACGTTACCCCACCGAACCTTCTCACCCGCGGAGAGTTCCGGAGCTGCTTAACCCAGCGGAGACGTTACCTCACCGAACCTCTCACCCGCGGCGAGTCCGACTGCTTCACCAACGGAGACGTTACCTCACCGAACCTCTCACCGCGGCGAGTCCAGCTGCTTCACCAGCGGAGACGTTACCTCACCGAACTCTTCACCCGCGGGCGGAGTCAGCTGCTTCACCAACAGAGACGTTACCTCACCGAACCTCTCACCCGCGGCGAGTCCGGCTGCTTCACCAACAGAGACGTTACCCCAACGAACCTCTCACCGCGGCGAGTCCAGCTGCTTCACCAGCGGAGACGTTACCCCAACGAACCTCTCACCCGCGGCGATCAGTGCTTCACCAACGGGACATTTACCCCCCGAACCTCTCACCGCGGCGAGTCCGGCTGCTTCACCAGCGGAGACGTTACCCCACCGAACCTCTCACCCGCGGCGAGTCCGGCTGCTTCACCAGACGGGACTTTACCCCACCGAACTCTCCACCCGCAGCGAGTCCAGTGCCTTCACACCAACGGAAACGTTACCCCACCGAACCTCTCACCGCGGCGAGTCCAGCTGCTTCACCAACAGAGACGTTACTCCACCGAACCTCTCACCCGCGGCGAGACCAGCTGCTTCACCAGCGGAGACGTTACCCCAACGAACCTCTCACCGCGGCGAGTCCGGCTGCTTCACCAACAGGTGACGTGACCCCACCGACTCTCACACCGAGTCGATCAGCGCTTCACCAACAGAGACGTTACCCCACCGAACCTCTCACCGCGGCGAGTCCAGCTGCTTCACCAGCGAGAACGGGGGGGGCTACCCCACCGAACTCTCACCGTGGCGGAGTCCGCTAGCTTCACCAACAGAGACGTTACTCCACCGAACCTCTCACCCGCGGCGAGTCCGGCTGCTTCACCAGCGGAGACGTTACCTCACCGGACCTCTCACCCGCAGCGAGTCCAGCTGCTTCACCAGCGGAGACGTTACTAATCCGGAAAACTCTCACCCGCGGCGACGTCCGGCTGCTTCACCAGCGGGAGACGTTACCCAACGAACCTCTCTAAGCGGAGAGTCAGCTGCTTCACCAGCGGAGACTTACTCCACCGTACCTCTCACCCGCGGCGAGTCCGGCTGCTTCACCAACGGAGACGTTACCCCAACGAACCTCTCACCCGCGGCGAGTCCGGCTGCTTCACCAGCGGAGACTTTACCTCACCGAACTATCACCCGCTGGCGATTCCGGCTGCTCACAGCGGAGACTTTACCCCCCGAACCTCTCACCCGCGGCGAGATATACTTTCGGCTGCTTCACCACGGAGACGTTACTCACCGAACCTCTCACCCGCGCGAGTCGGCTGCTTCCTCCAGCCGGAGACTTTACCTCACCGAACCTCTCACCGCAGCGAGTCCAGCTGCTTCACCAACAGAGACTTTACCCCAACGAACCTCTCACCCGCGGCGAGTCCAGCTGCTTCACCAGCGGAGAGGTTACCCCCCCGAACCTTCAACCGGCGAGTCGGGGCTGCTTCACCAACGGAGACGTTACCTCAGAAACTCTCACCCGCGGCGAGTCCGGGGACTGCGTTCACCAAACAAAGAGACTTTACTCCACCGAACCTCTCACCGCGGCGAGTCCGGCTGCTTCACCAACGGAGACGTTACTCCACCGAACCTCTCACCGCGGCGAGTCCAGCTGCTTCACATCAGGGACGTTACCCCAACGAACCTCTCACCCGCGGCGAGTCCGGCTGCTTCACCAACAGAGACGTTACTCCACCGAACCTCTCACCGCGGCGAGTCCAGCTGCTTCACCAGCGGAGACGTTACCCCAACAAAACCCTCTTCAACGCGGCGAGTCCTGCTGCTTCAAAACTACGAGGATCGTTACCCAACGAACCTCTCACCGCTGCGAGTCCAGCTGCTTCACCATCAGAGGACGTTACTCCACAAAAACTCTCACCGATGGCGAGTCGGCTGACTTCACCAGCGGAGACGTTACCCCACCGAACCTCCTCCCGGGGCGATCCGCTGTTCCCCGAGAGGTTCCCCCCGAACCTTCAACCCCGGGCGAGTGGGGGGTTCACCAACGGGACTTTCCTCCAAAACCCCTCACCCCGGCGAGTCCCGCTCTTACCAAAAAAAGAGTTTTCTCCACCCCAACCCTTCCGCGGGGAGTCCCTGCTTCACCCCGGGGGACGTTACCCCAAGAAACCCTCCCCCCC
>JAODAL010063190.1:0-19369 GCA_025379985.1 Phyllomedusa bahiana
CCCCCCTCCCCCCCCCACCACCCCACCATCTCAGCCTCCACAAGTCTGCCCCATCATACCACATGGTGGGGCACAGGGGTGTCACGCAGTTCTCCACGGGTTTCCATGGCGATCGAAGTCACAAGGGGGGAACCTCGCGTCATGCAGCAAAAAATCATTTTGGGCTTCTCCTGCCAATGAAAATCGGAGCCATGTGCGGACAATGGGAGGAACATGGTGTCCGTGCTGCAGGGGGAGGGGTGGCCAGCATGTGTTTAATCGGTTGTAAAAAGGTTCCTGAAGCTTCCCCAACCTTCAGAAATTCTGTAAATACCAGGAAACTGTGCTGCACTTATCCATTCCTACAAAGCCGGAAACCCTCCTCGATTGAGCGCAGAAGGGCCTCCCCCAACACACTTAATTTGCGATGTTTCCACCCGCGGAATTCCACCCTGCACATGGGGGACCGACTGTATGAACAGAGAAAGGCCATTAACGATTTTTTGATATCCAGGCGGACAGGAGTACTCCCCTGTGTAACTTTGATGTCAGCCATGCAGCTCATGCGGACACCCCTTTTTGCTGGGGCCCATTCGGAGGCGACTTATTTGTCATGCCAGGACTACATTAAATAACGCATTCCAATTTCATGCCCCTGGAAAAAAGATCAAAAAAAATCTTTCGGGGGCAGGGAGGGAGATGTCACTCATCTCCCCTATCCGGGGGGGACTGAACTCGAGGAGGAGGAGGGAGAGGAAGACATTGGGGGCAGAGCATTGTCGGGTAAAATTAGTGGTTTTCTCCCCAGGTGACAAGAGAGGAGGAACGGGACAGCTGGAAGAGGGATGGGATGAGAAAACGAGCAGATACCCCAAACACGTGGGGTATACAGTGGAGATGGAGGCAGGGACCCCCCGGAGTCACTTGTGCAGATGGCCCCCAGCATGCTGATTGCCTGCAAGAACAGCACGAATATGCAGCAACCGCAGAGGGTGACTCTGGCTCTCCACCTCTATTGGACCCTCGCGTACGGTTCAAATGGACCTTTGTTCCCAGCCCCCTGCTGAGAGGGAGACAAATCTACAATACACTAGGGAAATCCTCCATAGTCAAGTTGGCCCAGCATGCCTATGTGCGGCATCGTCCCTTCCCTCTGACAGTCTTACCGGGAGGTTCTTTCAGTTGCCACGTACTCACTGCACGTAGGCTGCTTGAGGGGAATAAGGAGGGTGAGGAGCAGTACCAGCTCCATCAGCATCATCCTAAGGCGAGTCACTGATAGACAGTTTTATTATCTCCTTCACCACACTAAGGAGGAGGGCAGTCGCCAGCAGCAGCAGGAACCTGGAGCAGTCCTGAACTCAACAGGTGTTGGCCTACATGGACAGCACTCTGCCACCACAGTTGAAAGATCCGCCACGACTACTGGGCAGCTAAACTGGATGTGTGGCCAGCCAACTGCGAGTTTGCAGGTGAGGGAAGCATGGCCTGCCCGCCCGTATGGGTGGCATCAGAGCGGGTGTTCAGTGCGCGGGGCCATCGTTACCCCAAGGAGAACCTGCTTGTCCACGGGAATGATGGAGAAACGGACTGACCTTTGTCAAGATGAATCATGGCGTGGATCCGGCCAGGATTCCACCCACCAATGCCTTAGGCATCAACTACATCAAGCCAGATGACGCTGAGACCGCAAACTGTAAGAAATGAGTCTGGGTTCAAACCGCTCAGCCACTATTCTGAGCTGCCACCCGCCTGATGCCTACACATCTGGCTGACAAGTTTCTCTATCTGCCTACCACACACTTTACCAGGGACTTGTATTGTCACCACCTCCACACTCTGTCATTGTGCCACTCAAAGACCTCATGACTGCTCTGCTGTTGCTTGTGCCGTGACATCCACACTGTGTCACTGTGGCACTTGCACCTGACCTTCATGCTGCCTAGCTGCCATTGCCCTCCACAACTAGTGTCAATTTGTGCCACTTCTGTGGCCTACTCCAGTTTTTTGAGGCCACCATCCATGAGAATGTCATTGTGCCACCTGCCTGACATCATGTTGCTGCTGCCGTGACCTCCCACACGTGCCATTATGCCACTCTGTGGCCTACTCCAGTTTTTTGACATCTCCAGAATGTCATTGTGCCACAGTCTGACCTCATGCTTTGGCTCCACCAGTCACCTCCACTCTCTGTCATTGTGCCACTACTGTGCCTACTACTGTTTGCCAACACCTCCAGAATGCATTGTGCCACTGTCTGACCATCTATGCTGCGCTAGTGACCTCCACACTGAGTGTCATTGTGCCACTCCTAGATGTGCCTGCAGCCTGATTATTACTACCTCCAGAATGTCATGTGCCAGGCTAGCCTGACGCTTCAACTGCTGCGACCTCCACCTCATCTCTGTCATTGTGCCACTCTGTGGCCCTACAGTGCTGTTTTGCCACCTCCAGAATGTCATTGTGAGCCATGCTCTGACCTCATGCTGCTTGCTGCCGTTACTCTCACTCGCTCTGTCATTGGTTGCACACTCACTGTGGCCTACTCCTTTTTGTTCACCGCCATGAATGTAAATTGTGTCCCACTCACTGACCTCATGCTGGCTGTGCTGCCGCCGTCACCTCCACTGCTTCTGTCACTAATGTTGCCACCTGGAGGGCTCTCAACTTTGTTTTTTATTCCAGCTTCCAGCTGGCATGACTTTTCAGTCTACATTCCCGCTTGAGTTTTTGTTGTCAGTGTATGCCCTCTACGTGCCCAGGGAATTTTATAGTAGAAGGCGTTTCTAAGAGCGGCAGCAGTCATAGTGCCTTGTCATACAAAACACAACATGATAGAAGACCAAACCAAGATCCGTTCGAAGCAATATTAATTAATGGCACAACGTTCTAACAGCACCCGCACGCTCTGTGCAGCCTGGAATAGCTGTTTTTTAACTGATTACGTCCCGAAGTAATTCACTGAATTTATTTTTGTCTGAAATTCGCGAAGTGACCGAACTAATTTATTGGGAGGAATTGCGCCCAACTCTACTCCTCCCCAGGGTTCCTTACTTTGACAGCTATTATAGCTAGGGTTCACTGTTTTCACATAATTTATGTCAGAGTACAGTGTACATTAGATTACTTTCAGAGACTACAGTGTATAATAGCAATAATGTCGAGAGACAACAATCGTATAATATAAGTTTGTGTCAGGTGAGATATTCTATTACATTGTTAACAAATTTAGATGGAATGATGTCCATAAAAAGTGATCTTAATTGTATTAACTCGCGTTTTATGTATAAACACATTTATTACAGAATCACTATGTTAATGTTTTTTCTTAATTATTCCATAGACTTCTCAATGTTCGGACCATAACACTTTGGTCAATGGCATAGAGAGTAATGTGCTGAACATTGAGAGACATATGAAGGAAGGAGCGCTTCAAAGTGAAATATTGCATTCATTTATTCAGTGGTAAAATGCACCTGATGTATAAAGTAGAATTTTTTGAGGCGATAAAAAATGGTGTCCAAAGTTCAATGCGCTGCTAGTGTATATGCCGCATAATGAAAACTTTGGTCGGGCAATATTACTAGACGCATAACAGGTATCAAAAGCTATAGATAGGCTGGAAATACAAGAAAAGACATTATAATAGCATGACCATGAGAATAGAAACGAAATGGAACGTGATCTT
Organism: Phyllomedusa bahiana; assembly: GCA_025379985.1. NCBI lineage: Eukaryota > Metazoa > Chordata > Amphibia > Anura > Hylidae > Phyllomedusa > Phyllomedusa bahiana. The sequence continues at coordinate 3,668 of JAODAL010063190.1, forward strand.
GCAATAGTTGGACTACAGGTCCCATAGCGCATACCGTGTGGTTGTGCTGCCTCATGTATGTAGAATAAAGGGTGGAAGAAGTAGCAAAAGAAAATTTCACCAACAGTGGGTTTATTTAATGTCTAAAATAGTTTTAGAATCTACTGTAAGTCTAATAAATAGGAGATATTTGTAGAATATAAATGGGGATATAAAAAACGTAAGATAATAAAATAAAGGTGTGAACACAAAAAAACATTTTTTATATAATATAAATAAAGTTATAAAATAGTATCATAATAGTTTGAGTAATTATCATCAAATACACTTTGTATTAAATGTACTGCTGCAAGTTGAGAATAAAGGGACATTATTTGAAGTGTAGTTTTTTGCTGCTTCGCCGCACCCTTTACACTACATAGCAGCAATGAGTGCAGCAAACCACAGTCTTTTGTCTGGGATCTGTGGTCCCCACCAAGCAGGATCAGTCACAATCGTTTCTATTCACATGACATGATATTCAAATGATTTATTTTTTTATTTGCCAGCAATCTATAAGCCTAATATCCCATAATGGCGTATTACATAAGCGATAATGCGCTCAAACTTTGTAAAGGGCAAATTAGAGTGTAAAGCGCCGAACATAGACAGAAGAGTATGTGCGCATTAAGTTGCTATGTAATGCGCCACACAATCTTCATACTGTCGTATTCTACCTCCTTCTCTCTAGGGCTTCTCTATATTTATTTAGAAACTGGTTGTTGGCGGACCAAGGTAAAAAGGAAAATACGCATTCAAAATTCAATTCACATGTTCGCCCAAAGAGATATCCTGACATACATATTTAGAGTTTTGTTAGACAACGGAGGTTGTTAGTCTATCCCGCTGATTTGAGGTGAAAGCCTTTTTCACTCTGCATCTTATATACTCGCATCTTATACTAATCTGGGGGTATAGAGGTGATTGAACCGATAGTGTCGCACATAAGAACAATGGAAGATAGACGTATTTATTATTTATGAATGTGACCTCATTACACTTTATTTTATGAGAACAATGAATTATTCTATCTGTAATAAAAACTGTACACGATAAAGAGCGGACAGTGATGATGGACCTCCTATGAACCTCACTTTTTGCAAAATCATATTTCTAGCCTACTATTTGGAAATAAAATATGTTTTAAAAGTGTAGGATAATCAACTCTTCAGTAAGATATCCAACATGAATGTGTATTATATCAACAAATTAATTTATCATCTGGTCAGGGTCAAAACACAAGAAATTGTAACATATTAGTGAGCTATATTGAAGTCGAATAATTTTAAAATGTCATTACAAGCAATTCAGAGCCCCAACAAATAGAATTTATGAGATGTTCTTATAAAAGAGAAGAGATGACAGAGTAAAACTACGGGATACCATAAAGTGTGGAATTAGCTGAATGCTACAAACAATAGCTTAATGAAAATTACCAATGCGACTATACTATGTAGAACATGTAATAAAGGCAATTAGCCTGTCAGTTTTTACATTTGAAACAATTATGGAGTGGGTAGAAGATTTTCTCAAAACTGGCCAAGTGGATCACCAAAATAGTAGAAACCTGAACATCTAACTGTTGTTTTTTAGCATGATAGATGGAGCACTGGCAAAAGCTTCATATACAGTTGAAACCCAGAAGTTTACATACACTATGTAAAAAGACACAGTATTGCCATTCTTTTGTATTTTTTCTATCTGACAAATAAAATATAAACCTTAACCTTCATGTTTTCGTCCAATTAGATACCGAAATTATTTACATTTGCCAAATGTCATAATAATGAGAGAAGGGAAGTTTTAAGGAATTTTTACTTTCTGCAAAAGTCAAAACTTACATACATTCATTAGTATTTGGTGAGAGCATTGCCCTAAAACTGTATGACTTGTTCAAAGGCTTGAATATCCTTCCACAAAAGCTTCTCACAATGGTATGGTAGAATTTGTCCCATTCCTCCTGACAGAAACAGAGTGTAAAACAGACCATGGTGAGGTAACCTTGCCTCACACCTGCCTTTTCAGCTCTATTTCCCATACTATTTTCAATAGGAATTGAATCAAAGGGCTTTGTGATGCCACTCCAAACAATGGAATTGTTATTGCCATAAGCCACTTTGTAACCAGTTTGGCAGCATGCTTCGTCATTGTCCATATTGGAAGACCCATGTTCCACCTCCAGCTTGAACCTCAGTACTGAAAGTCTTGAGATGTTTGACCTCAGTTATTGCCACATAGATCATTTCCTCAATGATGCCATCTATTTTGGTGAAATGTGCCACAGTCCACCAGCAGCACTAAACAACCCCACATTATGATGAGCATGCCAACCTAACCCATGTTTCAGCAGTTAGATGAGTTCTTTAGGCTTCCAAGATTCTCCTGTTTTTTGTTCCAATGGGTCATTATGACGCAAACAAAATTTTATTTTCGTCAGACCACGAAGGACATATCTCCAAAAATGTAGTTCCTTATTTTATTCTTGTGTGCATTGTGCAAACATTAATATGGCGTTCTATAGTTTTCTTTTAGAGTAATGGCTTCTTCCGGGCAAAGTAGCGAGGCCTTTTAATCGCATGTGGGAGATACTGTACTCGTTCACTGTGGAAAATGACAAAATTCTTATCTCACTTCCGCCAGCATCTTCACAAGGTCTTTGGTTTTTGTTCTTGGTGTTGATATGATAACATTTTGGACCAAAGCACGTTCATCTCTCTGAGATCCCATGATCTGTCCCTTCCTTAGGCAAAAGGTAAAAAAAAAAAAAAAAAAAAAAAAAAATGATGGCTGGACATTCCCATCTTGTTTTATACTTAGTATACATTGTTTGTACAGATGAAGAGGCACCTCAGGTATCTGGAAATTGCACCCAAGGATAACCAGACTTGTGCAAGTAAACAATTCACCACTGATATTTTGGCTGATTTCTATTATACTTTGTCCCATGATTTTCAAACAGAAGCAGTGTTTTTCAGATGTGCAGCTAAAAAAATACATACACATGAGTCTGTCTCGTAATTCAGAAGCTTCAGTCTCAAAAACTAAGACAATACTTCATATGGGCTGCCCAAAATTGTCATTAAAGGCATAGTATCCTAGGTGTATGTCAACTTATGACTTTTGCAGAAAGCAATTAAAAATATGCCTTAAGAAATACTTTCTCTCTAATATTATGGCAATGCAAATAAAATAAATTTGGTAACTCCTTAATTGACCTAAAATGGGTAAGAGTTTATATCTGAATTTCTCCATATCATATTAGTGAGAAACATGCATGTGTGTCGTCTAAATATAGTGCATATAACACTGTCTAGTTTCACTATAATTGCAATGGAACGCTTACAGTGGAGAATGCATGGTCCCAATCATTAACATGGAGCGGGAAGCCTTGTGAAGGTGTGTCCACGAAAGTCATGCTCCAATAAACAGAAGTAGTGTAAAGCCACCATATTTGGTATACACCCTATAGAAATTGTCTTTACAGAAACAATAAGGCCTGTTTAAATTGTTGCACATGATCCTTAGTGATGATCATTCTAAAGGGGTCCTAAATGTAAAAAAAAAAAAGTGTTAGTGTAAAATTATATATAAAATAACAAATTTGAATTAGATTTTTATGGAAAATGTACAATAAGGCAAAACTAATTTGCGCAATGTAACTTCAGAGTAATCATTCCATAAGGCAAAAACCCTCGGCAATAGTACTCTATCTTTTTAATCTTTATTTCCCTCATATATTTATATAAAACAAACACAAATTAAAATAGTTTATCTATTGTCTACTCCAACAATATAATTTGCTTAATAAGCTAAACAATTTTAAGAGTCATTAATTTATTGTATATTCCTTTTAAATAAACAGACCAGATTAGAGCACACAATCCATTTAGTATTATACATCTAATTGCATAAGATTGGCTAGCAGTACCATGTATTGTGAAATGCATCTCATTTTAACAAAAGTATTATCTCCATGCATTGATAAATTACTTCATAAGTGTTTGCTAGGGGGCAATGTTGGTAACAGAAGAAAACTCAATTAAAAGAATTGTGAGTACACTTTGACTGTCCTATATCCATGCAATGATAGTATTATAGCTAACCTAAGCGAGAGTATTAAAGATGACTTCTTGCTTCAAATACACGTAAACAAATATTTGGCGATTGTTGAAGTGGCGTTTCCATGTTAACCCTATTATAGATATTTCAATATTCTTTTGGGTCATTATAGAGTGGTATAAGGAGGTCTGCTGTATGTTGCATTATCTGAAAAAAATCTAAAAGGGTAAGAAAAATTCTGCAATATAAATGAAATTTCTCTGCAGTGTATAATAAAGATAACTATTTTCATTTTTCTGATTGTAAACTTGAGCACATTTGTCTTGCCTTTCCCTTATTGTGTTTACATTCTCGATGACATCTGTTTAACATGAGATGCAGAAAATGACAGGACTCAGACAGCTACACTGCAATACCAGATGACAAAAATACTGTCGATACCAGCATCATCACTTAATTCATTCATTGACCATGTGCATTCCCATTTTGTGTGTTATCCTTTCAACATCCAAGTAAAAGCAAAACTGGTTTCAAGTGTGGACTAGAATTGAATCCACTTTCTAGAATGACCCTTTACATAAAATATATAATAAACATTGTACTTATGACATTTATTTTAATATAATGACAATACTTTCTGATATAACATTTATAATTGTACCCAGTTTCTGTGGAATAAACTCTAATTACATAACCATTATGTGCAGTTTAAGAGCAAGGCTTCTCTCCAATGCCAGCTATTGAAATACTGATCTCAGACTGAAATGAGCGTTACTTGATAAGAAATTTTTCTGGTAAACTTAATGCTGAATATTAGACATAAGATTTTTTATTATTTTTGCCAGGGTTTCAAGTATATATAGAGTGAGTTTATATACTTGATTTTGCGAATCAGCATCAACCAGTTGATATAACATTACTCCATAGTGTACTTAAAAGAAGACCTGTGATATCTCTTGACAAGTCCTATTTAAAATAAAAAAAAGATAAAAGAACATTTAGTTCGGCATGTGAAATTTACAATTCTGTGATCGTTCTCTGACATCTAAATTCAGTCTATGATGTTTTTCTTGTTTTTTCTTTCTAGAAATGTATAACTTAAATCTGTCATATAAAGTGTTACATTTCATTGAAAGGGTGTCCAATGCATACTGACGTAATGGATACACTGTATTGGGATGACATCAGACATGTGGCAGCGCACACCCTCAGTTTGGTAACAACCTACAGCTGACCATTTTGAGTAATATATTTTCGTAGGAGTAATAACAGAAGGAACATTATCAACAGGAGTTATAAGAGAAGTATGACTCCTAAAATTGGTTATGTTCACTAGGGAACACAAGTTTTTAAATTGGACCATACAATGGGTTACGAGGTTCTGGGCTATCAAAGAGAGACGACTAACAAAAAAAAAATCTTCTATAGCAGGCAGTAGGTTACTGTAACCAGTATCACTGCAACTCACACTATCCTCACCTCCGTTTGCAATTTAAGTTAGCGATGTGGTAGTATCCCTGCAAGACAGGTAAAAGGAACTGTCGTTTGTTATAAAAAATCATACTACTCCTCCTGTGTTAATAGTGCCAAAAATAAGATTAACTGTTCATTTTATTGGATATGTTGCGATAGCATACAGGTAAAGGGTATTATCCATTATCTCTGTGTTTTTTCATTTTGCAGTAATGTTTTCTACTATTCTAGCTAAGTCTACATGGTTTCGGGTTATTTGCAGTCCCATTATTTATGCAAAAAACACTTGTAAGACAATAGCAAAAATAGTTCTCATTCTAATTTCAACATTCCAGACATTAGGGTGCTTTAGCGTGATGGTAATATTATGTGCACTGCAAAAGCGATACTCTGTAAATTATTTTATAATATAAAAGTAACTACTTTTTATTTTCTTGTATAACTTTATAAAGTTTTGAAATATTTAAACTTGTGAAGAAACTAAAATAAATCAATCTGTTGTGGAAATTTTATTGATAAAGTGTGACTTATTTAAAAAACGTAACTGAAAGTTCTCCTCTTGCCTACAAAAACCCAATAAAACAAATAGAAACACAATATTATTAAACAACTAAAAACTTAATGGTGAAATAATCTCCGTTGATCTACACGCTGGCAGTGCATCGTTTAGTATTGATCTTAAAATAACAGACAGCACTTTTTAACGGTATTGGCTTTTGGCAGAAGTGTTGTGTGATTTCCCTCATTCATGCCATTGAATTGATGTTACCACACACAAATTATATCTTTGCATAAAAGGTGAAGTCACATGGGAGTGAATTTCTCAATTTAAAAGCACTGCAAACACTTCTACACAGTGCTAGAAATGATATTTTTGCATATAATTCATGCAAGAATGATTCAATTAAGATTTCTATTTCAAAGCATTGCTTAGAAACCTGTGCTATGCTTAGTTGTTAAAATTGTCATAAAATCTATAAATAAGATTATGTATGAATGAGAGGCATTTATTTAGTGTTTCATTTTAACATGAGCTTTTAGGCTAAGATGGCAATCGCAGAAAAAATATCATTCCTGTGCCTTGTTCATATTGCACCTTCACAAAAATCAACTAATTTTTTTTTCAGACAACTGCATTTACACACACAACAAATTATATAACATTAAATGTAAAAATTTATACAGTGTTTCCCCGCATGCCCAGATTTACCCAAAATTTTTTTATAAGGTATATGTGGAGGTAGTTCCGTTTGAAAAATATTACTTTGTATTTTAACCCTTTTTCTTATTTGTACTGTGTATAAAAAAATTGTATATGAGAAAAGAAGTAAAATTTCATTTAAGAGACCATTTTTTTATTTTTCTATTTCTTTTTGGTTAGTGTTTTCATTACAAAGGGCAAGGTTAGTAGAAAATGAAGTACGGCATAAAGAGTCCTTCTAATTTATTGCAAGTTTCACACTACTGTGATTTTCAAAAAATAAAAAAGGATGAATGAGTTCCTACACATTATGGCCTGGTAAAGCAAACTAAAGAGTAAAGCGTGTAATAATAGTTTTTTTATGTGTTAGCATTTAATGTTGTAGCAAAACTATCTATCAAAGAGAAAAACTGTTACTTAAAAATACTAATGAATGGCTAGAAATTATTGTTTTCCTTAATTATAAAGTTTTAAACTAATATTTAATATGTTTATATAGAACATTTTCTATCAATATTAATCTTTTTTTATGTTACCATATACATGAAATTAAAAGTTTTGGGTGTGGAGTTTTGAGACAATTGCCAACAACACCACTTTTGAAAATTAAGTAGAACCATGTTTACTTTTTAAAAGGTGCAATCAGGTTATTTTTTGGTACATAGTTAACTTACTATGGTCGCATACGATTTCAAAGCATCTGTTAGTAATCCTTGTGTTTGAATGATAAACAAATTACCAAGTAACAATTATATGTATTTATATTACAACAACTAGTATACAGTTAAACCAGATTTACCATACACTATATAAAGGACATATAGTGCATTGTTTTTTCATCACTATCTTGCAATGAAATACAAATAAACCTCCCTGTTTTAGGTCAATAGGATTACCACAAATAAATTTACATATTTTCAAGAAGCCAGAATAATGATAGAGAGAATTTTAAGTGCATTATTTATTACTTTTATGGTCAAATCAATGTTACAAACACTATGATTACAATTTAGATGGGCGAATTTCTCAAAAATATCGATTTGGTGGACTTCCCAAATTTCCGACAAAATTAGTATCGGTCCGAATTATTCTCGGAACGAATCGCTTTAAAAAAACAAGCTATTACAGTCGCAACAGCTGCACAAGCCTTCAGGGTCTGTAAGAACAGCTGGTGCCATGCATTAAGATATGCAGAGGGAGCTTTGGTTTGGCTCTTGCATACAAATGATTGTTGTTGTAAGTATGACACGGCACATTAGATCTGTCCGCACGTCTCATAGGAATCTAGCATTCACTATAAAATTCCCTTGCCACTTAAGAGGAGCAAAACTAGACCAAAAACTGAAGCGGGTAATGTAGCTGAAAAATGTACAAGGCATGCGAAAGCGCTGAAAAAACCAAGCTGAGGAGCTCAGGTGGCAACATTAGTGTACCAGAGTGTGGAGGAGAGTGAGGGGGCCGGCCAGCGCACAGCAACATGAAGAGAGTCAGAGAGGCACAATGACATCCTGAGGTGTCAAAAACAGGAAGTAGGCCACCGAATGGCACAATGACGACGGTTGTGGAGTGTCACTGGCAGCAGCAGCATGAGTCAGACAAGGCACATATGACATCAGATAAGGTGGCAAAAACTGAGATATGCGCACAGAGGGCACAATGACCACAGATGTGGAAAGCACAGCGGTAAGCCATCAGCAGTGAGGACATACAGATGACACAATGACATACAGGGAGAGGTAGCAAAAAACGGACTCAGCCACCAGAGTGGGCCACAAAACACAGTGTGGAGGACACAGGCAGCACACGAGCAGCAGCATGAGGTATATCAGGCCAGTGAGCACAATGATCTATCTGCGGAGGAGGCAAAAACAGAGAGTAGGCCACACAGTGCACAAAGACACAGTGTGGAGGTCACGTAGGAGGCAGCAGCATTCAGAGTGTCAGGACAGTGGCCCAAGAGACATTCTGGAGGTGTCAAGAACAGAGTTAGGCCACAAGAGTGGCAACGAGCATGACCACAGTGTTGGAGGTCACGGCAGGCACCTCATGAGGTCCAGACAGTTGCACACATTGACAGTTCTGGAGGTGTGCAAAAAACAGGAGTAGGCCACAGAGTGGCGACGAATGACACAGTGTGGATGGCAACGGCGAGGCAGCCAGCATGACAGGGTCAGGAGAGTGGCACAATGACATGTCTGGAGTGTGCAAAAGGGCGAATGTGGTAGGGCGGGTGGGGTGGGGGGGGGGGGGGGTGGGGGGGTGGGGGGGATTTTAATATAAAGCCACAGAGTGGCACAATGACAGAGATAGGAGGTGACTGCCAAAGGAGATCAACAGCATAGAGGTCAGAGAGTGGCAGCAATGACAGAGTGTTGAGGCGCAACCGGCAACAAGCCACATGCAGCAGCATGAGGGGCAGAGGAGTGCACAATGCATTCTGGAGTGGCAAAACAGATAGGCCACAGAGTGGAGCACAATGAACAGAGTGGAGGTCACTGGGCAGCAGAGCAGCAGCATGAGGTCAGACAGAGTGGCACCATGACATTTCCTTTGAGGTGGCCAAAAACTGGAGTAGGGATCACAGAGTGCACAATGGACTACAGGTCGGCGGTCATGGGCAGCAGCAGACATGAGGACAGAGCAGAGTGGCACGAATGACATTATGGAGGTGGCGAAAATCAGGAGTAGCCACAGAGTCTGTGAAACAATGTACACAGTGTGGAGTTCACTGGCAGCAGCAGCAGCATGAGATCAAGAGTGGCACAATGACAAATTCTGGAGGGTGGCTAAAATCAGGAATAGGCCCATAGAGTGGGCACAATGACATAGATGCTGGTGTCCACGAGCAACATCAGCTCAGCATGGAGGGATCAGGAGAGTAGGACAATAACATCTCCAGAGGTGCAAATACAGGAGTAGGGCCACATGTTAGGTGGCACAATGACAGAGAGTGGAATTGGATAGGCAGGCTGGAGGCATTCAGCATGGGTCAGAGAGTGGCACAATGACACAGGTGGTGGAGAGGTGACACGCAGACAGCGAAACAACAGCAGCAGCAGCAGCATGAGGTAAGAGAGTGAGGCAGCAATGCACACAGTGTGGGATGTCAATTGGCACCCAGCAACAGCACAGCAGGCATGATGTCATAGAGTGGCACAAACTGACAAGAAAAAGGTTGGAGGGTTGGTAGCATACCAGTCCCAGGGTAAAGAGATAGGTTGGTGGCAGATGGAAAACTGTCAAGCAGAAGTGTGGCATCAGGGGCGGTGGCGACATCAGAATATGGCTGAGGCAGGTAGTTTGACCCAGACTTATTTCTCACAGTGAGGTTGAGGCTGTCATGGCGATGTCTCTTGACGCCTAAGGCATTGGTGTGTTTGAAAATCCGGCCGACTCCACGACTGATTCATCTGAACTAAAGGTTCAGTCGTTCCACATTTCCATGGACAAGCATGTTCATCCTTGGGGTAAACGATGCCCCCGCTTCACTGAACACCGCGGCCGCACTGATGGCCACACACTGGATAGGCAGGACAGCTTCTCCACTGTGCAAACTCGGCAAGTTGCGGCTGCACACATCAGTTTGGCTGCCCAGTAGTCAGCGGATCTCAACTGGGGTTGCGGCAGAGTGCCGTCCCAAGAAGGCCACCACCTGTTTTGGTATCAGGTCTGCGCCAGGTCCTGTCAGCTGCTCTGCTGGCGACTGGCCCTCCAAGCACTAGGGCCAGTGAAGGAAGCTGCTCATCAGTGACCCAGACTTAGGTATGTCTGCGGATGGAGTTTGAGGCTGGAACATGCTCCCGGAGCCCGCCCCACCTTCTCGCCAGCAGACGCGACTGTAGTATAGGTGACCAGCTGAAGTAACCTCCCGGTCAGGTACCGCTGTCAGAGGATGGGGACCGAATCCTACACATAGGCGACGGCCAACTGACTAGGGAGGATTCTACTATATATTTAGAGTTTGTCCTCTCCTCTCAATATGGCTGGGAAAAAGGACTCCCATTTTGAGAAACGGTACTGAGGGTCTATAGGGGTGAAAGAGCCAGAATCATCCCTCTAGCCTGATGCAGACTTATTCGGGCTGTCCCTAGCCAGCAAATTCAGCATGCAGTGGGGACCATCCTGCACAAGTTGACTCCGAGGAGAGGGTGCTCCTGGCTACTTCCATCTTCCACTGTATACTTCAGCCACGAGTAGCTTGGGTCATCTAGCCTCAGTTCAATTCCTCATCTCCTATCTAGACCATTACTTCTCCAGCTGCTCCTCCTCTGACATGTGCACCGGTTGGTTATGAAAATCAACACTCATTTCACCAGACAATGCTCTGCTGTCCAATGTCCTCCTCTTCCTCCTCCTCCACCTCTCATTATCAATCCGCCACCAACTCATGTGTGGCCGGGGATATGTATCGCCACGACTCCAGTCCCCTGCCCAGGACAGATTTATTTCAGCATCTTGGATGTACCAGGACATAGCATCATGAATGTACGTTATGTCAGTCGTAGACCTGGCACTGACAAACATAACGTGGCATCCTCGAACACACACATTAAGTCAAACGCAGTGTGATCAAGCATGAGCTGCCAAACTGACTGCGACATCAAAGTTAACCACAGGGGAGTATTACCTGTCCGCCTGGATCATTTAAAAATTCCAAGATGGAGGTGTGTAGAGGAGGAGAGCGGACATATGGGCACAGGGGAAAGCCGAAGTTGACAACGGGGAGGAGAGAAGCGCGGCTCTCCTGTCGACAAGGTGTTGGTGTGCCTGGGCAGAAGCACATTCACCCAGTGGGCCGAAAAGGACATGTACTGGCCCTGACCCAGAGTTACAGCACCAGATGTCCAGCGGCTGCCAGTTGCCCTTGAACAAACCGATAAGCTCATGGACTGCCCACCTACTGTTCTAATATATTTAATGAATTTGCTGGAACTTGCCTTATTGAAAAGACTATACGGCACGGAGCTATGGAACTCTCCATCTCGTCTCGGCACAAAAGCCATATAGTTCTCTGAATGTGCAGAGTCCACCATTTGGTAAGGGAGGACTAAAAGTCCCAAACAACTTGGGGACGGGACCGGGGCAGCTTCTGCACCTTGGAGGGTTGGACGCAAATGTTGTCTCTTTGAATCGCCTCCTAAACATTTGGGGCCCAGATACGAAGAGCAGGAGCTTCGGGACGGGGGATATGTCAAAGAGAAATAGCTCCCTTCTGCAAGGTGGGGAGCCTTGACTGGCTGAAATTTGCATCGGCCACGGGGGCGCTGCGCTGTTTTTCTGCAGGCGGCATAATGGACCCCCACATCTGAGCCAGTTTCTCCCGGGCCCCCGGGAGGGTACGCGGGATGTGTTGACCAGGCCGTGGTGCCAACGTTAGCTCCCTGGCCAGCTTCACTTTTCCCTACAGTTTCTACATATACCCAAATTTTTTGGCCCCCATGCTTAGCAAAGGAACTGCCACACCTCCGAGTATCTGATTTGACCCCCAAGCTCCGCACTGAGGACTACTACCGCCACTGCCCGCTGAGCCCCTGTGCCGCTACTTTTCTTGGCCCGCGAAGGGGGGTTTTTTACCCCGGGGCCCTTTGGCTCCCGACCTCACATCTGCTATCCTGCTTACCCACCCAACACAACCCTTTTGCTGGCGCCCGATGCCTACCGCAGCGACCCCCTCTTCTCTGACGATATAAGCCTTTGCTTCCCCCGGCTCCCCAAGTCGGGGGCTAATCATCATTATTTGTGTTTCATCGTTACTCTGTCCTCATCCCTTTTGGGTAGCAAGGCTGCCCCTCACAACAGACCTCCCATGCACTCCCCAAAATCTATATTTTTTGGGCCGCCCACGCAAGAAGGGGGGGATATTCTCCTTTTCTTCGCTGCCAAGTAGCTCTGACTCCCTCCCAAAATTGTTCATTCCTCGCTATATAGTGGCCTAGCCCCCACCACATAGTAATCTCTGGCTGAGGGAACCGGATGGGACAAGGGGGTTGAGGACAGGTGGGGCCCCTGACCCGTCCCCCGGGCCATGCCAACTAAAGGGTTGTGTCGGCCCACCCCCCCACTTTGGCTGGGGTTGCAGATTATCTGGGAGGAAGTGGGGGACCAGTTTAATCAAACAAGAACCCTTGGGTTGCTGAAAAACACACGGCCCCCTGATGACAGCGCAGTTGTGGCCTCACGAGTGACCCTGGGTGCGCGTCCCCTTTTTTGGCGCGACCTGGCCTGCCCAAAATGTTTTTGCCCCTGCCACTCCAGGTGAAGACCTGCCACCTCTCTTTTTGACATTGTTTTGTTCTAAATGTACAAAACTGTTTGATGAAGATATCGTATAGGTAAAAGCACACCCGTATTTGACCCCAAATGAACCCATAAAAGCTTTTAACCCTTGGATATAAATTGCGCTCCACAAAAGGCCAAAAAAAATTTCTTATGTGCGTTTAAAAAAAACTGTTATTTTACTGAACGAAAAAGCACAAACAGGCTTAATTTAACCTTTGGGTATGAAAAATCTAAGGGAAAATTGCTTCTTTTCTTTTAAAAAGAAGGTTTTTTTTAGTGACCACAACAGCAGAAAAATGCTTAATTTAACCCCCGGAAGTAAAATTTGGGAAAAGAATTGAGCAACCAAAAAAATAAACCCCTTTTTTACGTGTTACAAAGGCGTGTATTTACGGGACAAACAAAGAAAAATTTTTAAAAAACTTCGGTTATGATTATGCTCAGGAAAAATTCTTTTTTGGCAAAAAATACGGGGTTTTTTTAGTCACCCACAAAAGGAAACAATGCTTAATTATCCCCTGGATTAAATTGCGCAAAAAATTGAGCAACCAAAAAACCACTTTGTAGCGTGTTTCAATGGCTGTTTTTAGGTACAACAAAAGGAAAAAACTTGTTTTAACCCCGTTATGAATTTAGCACAGGAAAAAATGTATTTTTTGTGGAGAAAAAATGGTTTTTTAATCATACCGCAGAACAATGGCTTATTTAAACCCCCGGTGAAAAATGCCAAAAGAATTGAGCAACCAAAAACTACCCGTTTTTGGTGTTACAATGGTGTGTATTTTGGGGTACACAGCAGAAAAAAAAATTTTAACTAACCTTCGTTATGATTATGCACGGGAAAAATATCTTTTTTGGGGGTAAAAAAGAGGGTTTTTTTTGTCACCACAACACAGAACAACGCTTAAAACCCCCTATTTAATAGCACAAAAGAATTAGCAACCAAAAAATGAATTGTTATTTGGATTTGTAAAAACACTGTTTCTTTAAATAAAATACAACAGGAACAGGCTTAATCCCCCTTGGGGATATTCAGTGTCTGTGAGCAGAAAGCATTAAAATGTATAGCAGCTCATTGGACGCACATGGACTTCATTTCCAATACCAAAAAATCAAAAAATAGAACGTTAAGGAAGCATTCTCTGAGACAAGTTGTACACCCCCAAAAATCGCTTTAAAAATGATTTCTTTAGTAAGAGATACTTTTAGAAACCGTGGCAGCACCTCCCTAATCAGTACAGTGGGAGCGGTAAAAGCCCCAGGTCGACCCCGGGATTTATATAGTGGGGTGAGTCACAGAATCCCCCCGGCCTGATTGCTTCATCTCTGCACATGTCATTGGTATCCCCCTTCATCCTCCCAGATTCTTTGCCCAGGGAACCCAGTCTCGCGCCATTTATCAATCAAAAGCACACTCGTTCACCCCGATTTTACCCCAAACTTGACTTCGTTCAGAATCAAGTTTTCCTAAAAATTCTAAACGAATTCCACTTCGTTAGAATCAATGCCCATCTCAAAATTACAATCCTTTAAGAATTTGGGGGCAGTCCATATAATGATGTCATGTCTTTTGGAATCTTCTGAGTAGGTTACCCCCCACCCTCCCAAACCCCCCTCTTTAAAATTCTTCACCTTTAAAATTTCCCTGGGGACTTACAGGGGGGAAAACTGAAACCAAAAAAAGAAGCGGAAAAACAGCCTGAAAAGTCATGGGGTGCCCCGCTGGAAAAAAACAAGCTGAGGGCTAAATCCTACATAAGGTCAAAGAACAAGAAGTAGGGACAAGTTTGGGACAGGTCTCAGCACAGAAAGGGGACGTCACGCAGGGGGGCACTCATGAGCCCGAGCTTTAAACCGTCACATAATACGACAAACGTTTTAAATGCTATACATTTAGAGCCCCCCGAAAGAGTGGAAGGGGTAGGCAGTAAATTTTTCGTTGATTCTCTATTCATTTTGCCTTTCCTTCATCCCAGTGTCCGCTTTTAATTGGTCATTAATCCATCAGTATTGCTAAACCAAAAACAAACAGGAGTTGATCCCCAAAAAAGAATGACCAGTAAAAAGGGATATTTGCATGTCTTTTGTTCTTACCACTCCTGCTTTTGGCTAACAATCCGATTTTCCCTTCCCTTCCTTCTGACGGGGAAAAAGAAGGGGGAAAAACCAAAAATAGGGGCAACGTATAGAAAAGGTGAAGGGAAACCAAGGGGTTTCCAGTGAGACGGCAGTAACAGGTGCCAAATGGGCCTCAAAGTCACAATTTTCAAGGGGGGAGGTCACGGCATAGCAACAGCATGAGGTCAAGAGTGGCAAAATGACAAGTGTGGAGGTGGCAAAACAGGGGGTGGCCCCAGATGGGACAATGACAGAGTGTGGAGGGGGCGCCACGAAGTTGTCAGTTTTCGGGCCCCAAAGCCAAAAAACGTCCTGGGAGAGGGGATCTCAGGGCCCCCCGCGGGCACAGTGGAGATGCAAGCGGTGGGGAGTCGAAGTGAGGACTGGTGGTGGATAAACAATGCTGTAAAGGGGGCCAGTCCCCGGGGGGTAAAGAATTTTTCAGCACAGGGAAACAGCAGGAGAAACTGGAGGGCAGTACGTCAGGAAAAAGCATCAAAGGTGCGCTGGACAGCGCAGGTTAAACAGGCTTTTATAGACACAGTGGGAAACCA
>JAODAL010063191.1:0-19368 GCA_025379985.1 Phyllomedusa bahiana
CTTCCCCCCCTTGAGCCATGCCCGCCCCCCTTGTAGCCATGTCTTGCCCCCCCCCCCTTGTAGCATGTCCTTGCCCTGCCCCCCTTGTAGCCAGTGCTTGCCCCTTTATCTAATAAAAATAAAAAAAAAAAACCTACTACCTAATGAGGCCCGGTCCGCGCGTCCTGGTCCTGCAGCTTGAGAGCGGTATAAGCAACGGATGTCATCACGCTGCTTACGCCGTCTCGCGGGGCCCGGGATCTCCCGGCCGGCATATCTGCCGGCTTAGAGATCCCAGCGTCGCAGGGGGGTGATGAAAGCGGCGCGTCACGCCCCTTGCGACGCTCAGATGTATGTACGGCGCTCGGTGAGCACCGTACATACAGGAGGAGACAGGACGGTAACAATCCGTCCTGCCTCCTCCCCGACTCTGACTGCGCGGCCTGCTGTGAAACGGCCGCGCAGTCAGAGACATCGGCGGCGCCGCCCACACACAGGAGCGCTCCAGGCCCAAGGCAGCGGCCTGGAGACGCCGAGACTCGGGGCACAGGCGGATTCACTTGGGGCTTGTGCCCCGAATGAATCTGCCTAGCGACGCCCCTGTCAGTGGGATCGTCAGACACAACCCTTAGTTGGCATGGCCCGGGAGCGGGTCAGTGGCCCTCACCTGTCCTCAACCCGCCTCTGTCCCATCCGGTTTCTTCAGCCAGAGATTTACTATGTTGTCTGGGCTCAGTGCCACTATATAGCGAGGATGGACAATTTTTGAGGGGGGCAGCAGCAGCTACTTGGCAGCGAAAAAATGGGGCCAATATCCCCTGCTTCTTGCAGTAGGCGGAAAAGTATAGATGTGGAGAGTGGCATGGGAGGTCAGTTGTGAGGGTCAGGCTCTGAAATACCAAAAACCGGTGATGAGGACAGCAGTGACGATGAAACACAAATAGATAAGATGTAGCTGACCACATTTGGGAGCCGGGTGAAGCAAGGGTTTCATCATCGTCAGGAGAAGAGGGCGTCAGCTTGCGCGTCAGGCAGCGGCGCAGCCAGCAAGTGGGTTGTGTGGCCGTGAGTCAGCAGGGTAGCAGCAGTGTGAGGTCGGGAGCCAAGCGGCCACGGGTGAAAACCTGCCCTTTGCAGGTCCAAGAAAGTAGCGGCACAGGGGCTCAGCGTGGCAGCAGCGGCAGTAGTCACTCAGTGCGGAGCGAGGCCGCGGTAAAATCACTACTCGGGGGTGTGGCAGTTCTTTTTCTAAGACACCAGAGGACCGAAATGGGTATATTAGAATCTGTGGGCAGAAAGTGAAGCGTGGCCAGGAGCTAACGTTGGCACCACGGCCCTGCGTCAACACATGCAGCGTCACCATCCGTGGCCTGGGAGAAACGTGGCTCAGAAATTGGGGTCCATCCAGCCGCCGCCGCAGCAGCAGCGGCCATGGCACGCATACCATTGCAGCCATCAAGGCTCCACCACCTCTGCAGAAGGGAGCTGTTTTCCTTTTTTGCCAAAAATTCTCCCAGTCCAGATGCTCCTGCTCCGCGCAAACCAGGGCGCCAGCAGTCGTTCAGCGAGGCGATTGCAAAGAGACAACAGTAATGCGTCCAACCATCCTAAGGTGCAGCAGCTGACCATGCCCCCTGTCCAAGTTGTGGGTACTGCAGCCCCCTCCCTTTCCAAAGGGTGGACCTGCACCATTCAGAGAACTAATGGCTTGTCCCGGGAGCCGAGATGGAGAGTTCCAAGCCAAAATTTCTTTTCCAAAAAGGCAGTACCAGAAACTTCATAAATATGTAAACAGAAATGGGCCAGTCCTTGAGCTTATTGGTTTGTTCCAAGGTGCACGGCAGGGCGACGTCGGGAGCTGTAACTAAGGTCAGGGCCAGTACATGTCCTTTAAACGGCCATTGGGTAAAATGTGCTTCCTGCCCAGGCACACCAACAACTTGGACAGGAGACGCCGCTTTGTCCTCCACGTTGTCAAACTGCGGCTCTTGCACCAATGTCCGCCTCCTCCTCCTCCACCACCACCACCATCTCAGCCTCCACAAGTACTGCTCCATCATACCACATGTGTAGGGCATAGCGGTATCAGGCAGTTCTACACCTGCTTGCCTCGGCGAACAAGTCACCACACAGGGGAGGAACTGCTCCGCATTATGCAGGAAAAATCGATGTGTTTCTTTCTCCGTGCCCAACTGAAAAATGGAACCATGGTTTACAGACAATGGGAGTAACATGGTGTCCGCCTGCACTGAGGAGGGATGGCCCCATGTGCCCTGTATGGCGCATGTGTTCAATCTGGTTGTGAAAAGGTTCCTGAAGTCTTCCAAACCCATCTTCAGAACATTCTGAAAATGGCCAGGAAAATGTGCATGCACTTCAATCCATTCCTACAAGTCAGGAACACCCTCCTCGAGTTGCAGTGGCAGAACGCCTCCCCCAACACACTCTGATATGCGATGTTTCCACCCGTTGGAATTCCAGCCTGCACATGTTGGACCGACGTATGAACAGAGAAAGGCCATTAACGATTTTTTTGATGATCCAGGCAGACAGGAGTACCCCCTGTGTAACTTTGATGTCAGCCAGTGCAGCTCATGCGTGACACCTGCCGTTTGTTGAGGGCCATTCGAGGAGCCACGTTATTTGTCAGTCGCCAGGACTACGGGATGAATAACGTAATTCCCTGCTTTATGTCCTGAACAGATGCTGAAAAATCTGCCCGGGCAGGGGACTGGAGACTGGGGACTATAACTCCGGCCACATGAGTCCAGTGGGACTGAAATGGAGGAAGAGGAGGAGGAGGACATTGGAGCAAAGCCCTTGTCTGGGGAAATGAGTGGATTTTCTACCACAGTGACAAGAGAGGAGGAGCAGGAGCAGCTAGATGGAGATGAGGAAGATGAGGCAGATAACCCCCAAGCACCGTGGCAGTATACAGTGGAGATGGAGGCAGGGAGCCCCTCGGAGTCACTTGTGCAGATGGCCCGCAGCATGCTGATTTGCCTGGCTAGTAACAGCCGAATTGTCAGCATCCGGCAGAGGGATGACTTCTGGCTCTTCACCCTATTGGACCCTCGCTACCGGTCCAAAATGGAAGCCTTTTCCCAGCATTGAGAGGGAAGACAAACTTAAATACTATAGGGAAATCCTCCATAGTCAGTTGGCCGCTGCCTATGTGCGGCATCCTCCCTCCTTTGACAGGTCTGACAGGTGGGTTCTTCAGCGCTCACATACTACTGCCGCGGCTGCTGGGGGAAGGTGTGGGGTTAGGAGCAGTACCAGCTCCATCAGCAGCAACCTAAGTCTGGAGTCACTGATGAGCAGCTTCCTTCACCCGCCTAGTGAGAAGGGTAGTCGCCAGCAGCAGCAGCAGGACCTGGAGCAGTCCCTGAACCAACAGGTGGTGGCTTACTCGGACAGCACTCTGCCACCCCAGTTAGAAGATCCGCTGGACTACTGGGCAGCCCAACTGGATGTGTGTCCGCAACTTGCCAAGTTTGCAGTGGAGAAGCTGTCCTGCCCGGCCAGTAGTGTGGCATTAGAGCGGGTGTTCAGTGCGGCGGGGGCCATCGTTACCCCAAGGAGAACCCGCTTGTCCACGGGAGATGTGGAACGACTGACCTTTGTCAATATGAATCAGGCATGAATCGGACAGGATTTCCACACACCAATGCCTTAGGCGTCAGACTACATCAGCCATGACGCCTCAACCAAACTGTGAGAAATGAGTCTGGGTTAAAACTACCTGTCTCAGCCACTATTCTGATGCCGCCACCCTCCTGATGCCACACATCTGCTGACAGTTTCTCCATCTGCCACCAACCATCTTTACCAGGGACTGGTATTGCCACCCACCTCCACACTTTGTCATTGTGCCACTTTATGACCTCATGCTGCTGCTGCTGTTGCTGGTGCCGTGACATCCACACTGTGTCATTGTGCCACTCTCTGACCTCATGCTGTTGCTCCTGCCGCCGTGACCTCCGCTCTCAGTCATTGTGCCACTCTGTGGCTTCCTCCTGTTTTGCCACCTCCAGAATGTCATTGTGCCACTGCCTGAATTCATGCTTCTGCTGTGGCTGCTGCCGTGACCTCCACACTGTGTCATTGTGCCACTCTGTGGCCTACTCCTGTTTTTGCCATCTCCAGAAAGTCATTTTGCCACTCTCTGACCTCATGCTACTGCTGCCGTCACCTCCACGCTCTGTCATTGTGCCACTCTGTGGCCTACAACTGTTTTGCCACCTCCAGAATGTCATTGTGCCACTGTTTGACCTCATGCTTGTAGAGGGTGGACCCGCTCCTCGGCCCGCGGGACCGAGTGGTGGGTCCGCAGCACACAGAGACTCACCTGACCTCGTTCCTGTCCCGTCCGCGCCCTCTGCCGGCCGAGGCGCGCGTGCCCGCTGCCTAGGACACCCGCGCGCTCGTTCTTGGAAATTTAAAGTGCCAGCGTCCGGGTAATTGGCTAATTGCCGGGCGCTTCCCCTATTTAAGGTTTCACTCCACAATCACTCCTGGCTGGATCTATGTTGCCTCGTGACTTAGTAAAAGCGTTCCTTAAGTGTATTCCTGCCTTACCGTGTACCAGACCTCTTGCTACGTTTCTCGACTCCGAACCTCTGCCGCCTGCCCTGACCTTCCTGCCGGTCCACGACCACGAACCATTGCCGCCATCGCAAGCAAGTCACGTCGGGGGTAGCGTCCTGGTAGCCTCACGCCACAGCAAGTCCATCCCGCTTTGCGGCGGGCTCTGGTGAATACCGGGGGCTACTTAGACTCCGCTCCCTGTCGTGGCTTAGCTATCAATGCTTGCGGTGGTCCAGAGGATCCACTACCCAGCCGTTACAGTTAGATCCAGCCATGGATCCCGCCAAGGTGCCCCTGCCAAGTCTAGCGGATCTCACGAACATTGTCGCCCAACAGTCGCAGAAGATCGTGCAACAAGCACAGCAATTGGGTCAGCTGTCTGCCATGATGCGTCAATTCCTGGCCTCCCAGCAGCAGCAACCTGCCTCTTCGCCGGTGGTTCCATCTCCTCCTGCCGTCCCGCTGGCAACCGTGGGTCCGAAGCTTCGCCTTCCTCTACCTTCCAAGTTCGACGGGGACTCGAAGCTCTGCAGAGGTTTTATTACGCAGTGCTCCATGCACGTGGAGCTGATGGCCGACCAGTTTCCTACTGAAAGGGCGAAGGTGGCGTTCGTGGTGAGCCTGCTATCCGGAAAGGCCCTGGCCTGGGCGACACCCCTTTGGGACCGGAATGACCCTGTGACCGCAGACCTACAGGCCTTCCTCTCTGAATTCCGCAGCGTTTTCGAGGAGCCGGCGTGAGCATCTTCTGCGGAGACGGCGCTATTGAACCTACGCCAGGGGGACTCCTCTGTAGGAGACTATGCGGTCCAATTCCGCACCCTAGCCTCCGAGCTGTCGTGGAATGACGCCGCTCTCTGCGCCACATTCAAGAAGGGCCTGTCGAGCAGAGTAAAGGACGCACTTGCAGCAAGAGATCTCCCATCTTCTTTGTGCGAACTTATCCATCTGGCCACGCGCATAGACGTGCGTTTCACGGAGAGACAGCAGGAGCTCCGCCAGGAGCGTGACTCGGCACAACCTCGCCGTCTACCTCGTCTGGCTCCCGTGTTCCAAAGGTCTCCGCTGCCTCCTCCACAGGTTTCCACCGAGGAACCCATGCAGGTGGACCGGGCCCACTTGTCGGATGAAGAGCTGTCCCGCCGCCGGATGGAGAACCTTTGCCTCTACTGCGCCAGTCTGGACTATTTCCGTAGGAGTTGTCCGCAGTGTCCTCAGTGGTCGTGAAACGCTCGCACCTAGGTGCCGTAGGAGAGGCGTCCCTAGGTGCTCAGTCTTCCTCTCCACGACTGTTGTTGCCAGTGGAGGTAACAACGGATGCTGGCCTATCTCTTCGGGTCCCCGCCTTCCTGGACTCCGACTCCGCCAAGAACTTTATTCATGCCTCCCTGGTGTTTCGCTATCGCTTGCCAGTGATCCACCTGGAAAAGCCGTTGCTTATCTCATCCGTCAGTGGGGAGCTTCTCAGCGACTCCATTCAGTTCATCACCCGGCCTGTGACCCTCCGTGTAGGGGTCCTACACACGGAGAAGATCTCCTTTCATGTCCTGCCTTGCGCTTCTTCGGCGATCCTGTTGGGGCTACCCTGGCTGCAACGTCATGCCCCTATGCTTGATTGGAAGACAGGCGAAGTCCTGCGTTGGGGATCGGAGTGCCAGGATATCTGCTTGGAGGCACCACGCCCGGTGTCCATCTCTCCTCCCCAGTCGTCCGTCAAGTCTCTACAAGATCTGCCAGCGGAGTACCAGGATTTCGGAGATGTATTCTCGGAAAAGCAGGCTGAGAAGCTACCGCCCCATCTGCCGTATGACTGTCCTATAGATCTCCTTCCTGGAACCAGTCCCCCACGGGGAAGGGGCTACCCTCTGTCTGTGCCCGAGACCCAGGCCATGTTGGCCTATATTCAGGAGAATTTGTTGAAAGGTTTTATACGCAAGTCCTCCTCGCCCGCCAGGGCTGGCTTCTTCTTCGTTCAGAAAAAAGACGGTTCACTTCGTCCGTGTATTGATTACAGAGGCCTAATAATGGTGAAGAATCGCTACCCTCTACCCCTGATCTCTGAGCTCTTTGATCGTCTCCGTGGAGCAAAGGTCTTTACCAAATTAGACCTATGAGGAGCCTATAACCTCATCAGAATTCGGGAAGGGGACGAGTGGAAAACGGCTTTCAACACACGGGACGGGCAGGAGTTCGTCAATGACGTATTTCGGGACTTGCTACACACCTGCGTCATTGTATACTTGGACGATATCCTGATTTTTTCCCCTGACATACAAACCCATCGGGTACAAGTACGCCAGGTCTTGCGACGCCTGCGGGGCAATCGACTATATGCCAAGCTGGAGAAGTGTTGGTTCCACCAGGCCAGCCTTCCTTTCCTTGGGTACATAGTTTCCGCTTTACGTCTATAGATGGAACCAGCTAAACTCTGCAATCCAGCAGTGGCCACGACCTGTCGGTCTCCGGGCGATTCAACGCTTCCTAGCATTCGCCAACTACTACCGGCAGTTCATTCCCCACTTCTCTACGCTGGTGGCCCCCATCGTGGCTCTCACCCTAAAGAATTCTAATCCGAAATGTTGGCCTCCGTCTGCCGAGGAAGCATTCTCCCGACTGAAGACAGCGTTCTCCTCAGCACCTATTTTGGTCCGTCCGGATCCAGAGAGACCCTTCAGTCTAGAGGTGGATGCCTCTTCCATGGGAGCAGGGGCGGTCCTGACCCAGAAGGGCCCTAAAGGCAAGACCGTCACAAGCGGGTTTTTTTTGCGAAAACCTTCTCTTCGGCAGAACGTAATTATGCCATTGGAGACCGGTAACTGTTGGCCATAAAACTGGCCCTGGAAGAGTGGCGACATCTGTTGGAGGGAGCTCGACATCCGTTTGACGTCTTCACCGACCATAAGAATCTCCAATACCTCCAGACGGCTCAGCGTTTAAACCCTCGCCAGGCCCGGTGGTCTCTTTTTTTCTCACGCTTTGATTTCAAGATCCACTTCCGACCGGCCGAGAAAAATGTCAAGGCGGATGCCCTCTCCCGTGCTTCTGACATTACCGGGGAGGAACCAGTGTCTCAGCACATCATTGGTCCTGAACGGCTGGTTCATGTGTCTCCTGTGGACCTCCGTAGCGTTCCTCCGGGCAGAACCTACGTGCGTCCCGCACTCAGGAGGAGAATTCTGGGTTGGGGGCATAGTTCTCTTCTGGCCGGCCACCCTGGCGTACGGAAATTCTTCGTCCTCTCGCGACACTACTGGTGGCCAACTCTGCTCCAAGATGTCAAGGACTTCGTTCTCTCCTGCTCCACGTGTGCCCAAAACAAGGTTCCTCGCCACAGGCCCGCAGGCCTCTTAGTCCCTCTGCCTGTTCCGGAGTCTCCATGGACACACATAGGCATGGACTTCATCACGGACCTTCCTCCTTCCTCGGGAAACTCGGTCATCTGGGTGGTCACTGACCGATTTTCAAAGATGTCCCACTTTGTGCCGCTTCCTGGTCTCCCTTCTGCTCCCCCATTGGCGGGCCACTTCTTCCATCACCTTTTTCGCCTGCACGGTTTACCATCCCACATCGTCTCCGATTGAGGCGTCCAATTTGTCTCTAAGTTTTGGAGTGCCCTATGTTCTCGCTTGCAAATCAAGCTAGATTTCTCTTCTGTGTATCATCCCCAGACAAATGGGTAGGTGGAGAGGGTAAACCAGATCTTGGGGGAGTATCTACAGCACTTTGTGTCCGGACGCTAGGATGACTGGTCCGAACTGCTTCCATGGGCCGAGTTCTCATATAACTATCGGGACTCCGACTCGACTGGCCGACTTCCCCATTCCTTGTGGTCCATGGTCGTTACCCACGCCCCCCCTCCCCTTGGCTTCAGCCTGCCTCCGAGGTTCCCGCCGTGGACAACCAGGTTCAGGATATCGGGGTCATTTGGCGAGAGACCCGACAAGCCTTACTCCAGGCTTCACCCCGCATGAAGACCCAAGCTGACAAGAGGAGAAGACCTTCCCCAACGTTCCTTCCAGGGGATAAAGTGTGGCTCTCCTCCAAATACATATGCCTCATGATCCCCAGCTATAAATTGGGTCTGCGGTTTCTGGGACCTTTCAGAGTACTTCGGCAACTGAATCCAGTGTCCTACAAGCTCTGCCTACATCCATCACTCCGGATTCCTAACGCCTTTCATGTCTCCCTCCTAAAGCCTCTGGTCTTGAACCGGTTCTCCCAGAGGAGCACTGCTCCATCTCCGGTACTAGATTCCCTTGATATTTTTGAAGTAAAGGACATCTTAGACATGAAGACCATCAGGGGTAAGCGTTTCTTTCTCGTAGATTGGAGGGGCTTCGGCCCCCAAGAGAGGTCCTGGGAACCGGAGTCCAATATCCTGAACCGAGATCTGATCCGTAAGTTTCTTCAGCCTAAAAAGAGGGGGGAGACCTAGGGGGGAGGGGAGGTACTTTAGCGGGTGGTCCCGCTCCTCGGCCGCTGGCCGCGGGACGAGCGGTGGGTCCGCAGCACATAGAGACTCACCTGACCTCCTTCCTGTCCCGTCCGCGCCCTCTGCCGGCCGAGGCGCGCGTGCCCGCTCCCTAGGGCGCGCGCGCGCTCGTTCTTGGAAATTTAAAGGGCCAGCGCCCCGGTAATTGGCTAATTGCCGGGCGCTTCCCCTATTTAAGGTTTCACTCCACAATCACTCCTTGCTGGATCTATGTTGCCTCGTGCCTTAGTAAAAGCGTTCCCTAAGTGTATTCTCGCCTTACCGTGTACCAGACTTCTTGCTACGTTTCTCGACTCTGAACCTCTGCCGCCTGCCCTGACCTTCCTGCCTGTCCACGACCACGAACCATTGCCGCCAGCCCTGACCTTCCTGCCTGCCCACGACTACGATTCTTGGACTACGATTCTGTACCACGCTGCACCTCGGCCGCCATCACAAGCATGTCACGTCGGGGGTAGCGACCTGGTAGCCTCAAGCCGCAGCAAGTCCATCCCACTTTGCGGCTGGCTCTGATGAATACCGGGGGCTACTTAAACTCCGCTCCCTGGCGTGGCTTAGCTATCGTCGCTTGCGGTGGTCCAGAGGATCCACTACCCAGCCATTACAATGCTGCTGCTGCCGTGACCTCCACACTGTGTCATTGTGCCACTCTGTGGCCTACTCCTGTTTTTGCCACCTCCAGAATGTCATTGTGCCACTGCCTAACCTCATGCTGCTGCTGCTGTTGATGCCGTCAACTCCCCACTGTGTCATTGTGCCACTCTCTGACCTCATGCTGCTGCTGTTATTGCTGCAGTGCCCTCCACACTGTGTCATTGTGCCACTCTCTGACCTCATGCTGCTGCTGCCGTGACCTCCACACTGTGTCATTGTGCCACTCTGTGGCCTACTCCTGTTTTTGCCACCTCCAGAATGTCATTGTGCCACTGCCTGACCTCATGCTGCTGCTGCCGTGACCTCCACACTGTGTCATTGTGCCACTCTGTGGCCTACTCCTGTCTTTGCCACCTCCAGAATGTCATTGTGCCACTCTCTGACCTCATGCTGCTTTGGCTGCCGCCGTCACCTCCACACTCTGTCACTAATGTTGCCACCTGAGCTCTCAGCTCGTTTTGTTCCAGCTATCGTTGGCATGACTTTATCAGGCTACATTCCCACTTGAGTTTTTTTGTCAGTTTTGCCCTCTTAAGTGTCCAGGGAATTTTATAGTGAAGCGATTCTAAGAGCGACGGCAGTCATGTGCGTGTCATACTAAAACACAACATTGTATGAAGACCATATATAAGCATAGCACAACGTTCTACAGCACCCTGCAGGCTCTGTGCAGCCTGGAAATAGCTGTTTTTTAACGTGATTCGTCCCGAAGCAATTCGGACCGAAACAAATTTTGTCGGAAAATTCGGCGAAGTGACCGAATCGAATTTTTGAGAAATTCGCCCATCTCTAAGTACTAGTGCTGGAGCTTGGTGTCAACCTTGGGGTGCCAAAAAACACTGCTGGCTGACAACAAGCCCCAGTGCTAGTAATAGAGAGACATCTGTCAGACACCTCTATTACCAACACTGGAAAAAAAGGTAAAAATAATACAGCGAAACAGCACAAGACTACTTTATTTTGATTAATACTCCCCGAAAACATCCCTCATTGACCATTTTATTAATTAAATGGATCAAACCCATGGGGAAACCTGTAAATTACAAAAACATCAATCAGCATTTGGCTCACAGCTATCTAAATTACCTAGGGCAGCATGAGTACTAAATATGGCCCTATTGATAAGAAGACTCCGCTTTTCGATAGGTAGTCCCCTGAATTACTTATCCAAACCTATGCTGTTAGATAGGCAGCTCCACCCTCCACTCAATAGACCACCCAATATGTGGTAGGTAAGTAGATAGGGACATGAGTAGGTACAGCCCCAGCTAGGCAAGGCCATATATAAAATGCTCCAGGAAGGTTGTCATGCCCCAGGTAGTTATGTAAGCAGGTAATACCCCAGGTAAGTAAATAGGCAGGCAAGACCCCAGGTAGGCAGATGTACATGTGTTGGACCTTGGACTCACCAGAGGGTGATGAGCAGAAAGCAAATCTATTGAAGATTTTTTCACTGTATTGGCTGAGGAAAATGACCTTCCTGTTGATGAGAAGCGGGATGCGGTAAACTCCACCTTAAATGTTTCTTGTCTAACACAGGAAGAAGTGCAGCTCTGCATTGAAAACATTAAAATGGACAAATTCCCAGGCCCAGATGATATACACCTCGTGTCTTAAGGGAATTAAGTAATGTTAAACACAGTCCCTATTCTTAATATTTATGGACTGTCTAATAACAGGAACACTACCATGTACTCTACTTAAGCACGATGTATAGGTGTAGAGAACCCTTGATATAATGAAATGAAGTTCTGGGTATACCAATACAATTTAAACCAAAACAACTACAGGTATAACACCTAGAATAAAGATACATAAAACAAAACTTTTAATAAAAAATAAATAAAAATTGAGAAAGAAAACGAAAAGACACCCTCAATATACCCTTTCAAAGACCTGTCTGCCTCAAAAAATGGGGAAATCCCCCCCAAATTAAGGGCGCCCCCACACGGGAAACCTAAACTAACCCTGTCCCTAGCTACATCTAAAAAAAAAAAGAAAAACACATATACCACAAATGGAGTGCACAAAAAAAAAAAGTGCTGTGAAAATAACAATACAACAGACAATATAACGTTTGATGTTCAATAATACTATGAATTGATGAGCGTCATAGGAAGATGATCAATAAGCATAAATATTTCCCAAAATTCCAACGCGTTTCCCCCCTAGATACTGGGGTTTTATCAGGGAAAAATTGCAGTTGTTAACAACAATACGGAAAAATCTAAGGAAAAAACAAAAAGATGTATGCAATAAATATAACTCACGTCCCTTATGATGGAAAAACAGGGCTGGTAAGATAGAGGACGGGTCCAGGATAAGTCATGTACAGATCCCCGCTATCTGATTTTCTGAGACAGGTCCAAGCAGTTACAAGACTTATCCTGGACCCCCCCTCCTCTATCTTACCAGCCCCGTTTTCCATCATTAAGGGATGTGAGTTATATTTATTGCATACATCTTTTTGTTTTTTCCTTAGATGTTCCGTATTGTTTTTTATCAACTGCAATTTTTTCCCTGATAAACCCCCATATCAGGGGGGAAACGCTTTGGAATATTGGGAATATTTTATGCTTTTTGATCATCTCCTATACCATCATAAAATTCATAGTTTTATTGAACATCAAACGTATTTTGTCTGTTTGTATTGAATTTACACAGACTTTTTTTTTTTGTCACCCTTTTGGTATATGTGTTTTTCTTTTTTTCATTTAGATGTAGCGGGGACGGGGTTATTTGGGTTCCTGGGGGGGCGCCCTTTTTGGGGGCATTTCCCCATTTTTGAGGCAACAGGTCTTTGAAGGGGTATATTTGGGGGTGTCTTTTCGTTTTTTTTCTCAATTTTATTATTTTTTTTTAAAATTATTTTTTATGTATTTTTAAATCTGGGTTTTTAAACTTATTTTTTTGGTCTAATAACAGGCCCCCAAAAGGATTGCACATAAAAAAAGGGTGCCAATATTAAAAAAGGGGGTCAAAAATGATCTGGAAACTATGGGCCGGGTTTTTTTTACCTCTGTTGTGGGTAAAATTTTGGGGGTTTTCAAAGAGATGCGTCCTGGGTATCTCACGAAAAAAATGTATAACGCCGTTCCAGCATGGGTTTTTGAAGGACAGTCCTGTCAAACTAATCTCACCCTATGAAGGTTTTTTACTAACTGGATCAGGGGGAGACAGTGATGTCATAATTTGAATTTTCTAAAGCATTTTTATACGTCCCATAAAAGGTGGTAAGAAAAAAAAAATGCTTGGGCTGGGGGAAAAGGTCAAGTGGGTAAGCAACTGGGTCAGGAAAAAAACAAAGGGGGTAATTAATGGGACACCAGACTGGAATCCCGTTACTAGTGGGGGAACGTGGTTAATTGGGCTCCTTTTTTTTTAATATATTCATTAATGACCTTACAGAAGGACTGTACAGTAGAATGTCAATATCTGCCGATGATACAAAACTGTGTAAAGTAATTGCAAAAAAGGATTTTTGTAATTCAGCTCACCTGAGGGACTTGGCACGGTTTCAGCAAGCTCTTGTAATTGCTAATATATGCACCATGAAACAAGAAATACCAGCCAACGTCCAGGGTAGAGGACAGAGAGTGGCACAATGACATTCTGGAGGTGGCAAAAACAGGAGTAGGCCACAGAGTGGCACAATGACACAGTGTGGAGGTCACGGCAGCAGCAGCATGAGGTCAGACAGTTGCACAATGACATTCTGGAGGTGGCAAAAACAGGAGTAGGCCACAGAGTGGCACAATGACACAGTGTGGAGGTCACGGCAGCAGCAGCATGAGGTCAGGCAGTGGCACAATGACATTCTGGAGGTGGAAAAACAGGAGTAGGCCACAGAGTGGCACAATGACACAGTGTGGAGGGCACTGCAGCAGCAGCATGAGCTCAGACAGTGGCACAATGACATTCTGGAGGTGGAAAAACAGTAGTAGGCCACAGAGTGGCACAATGACATAGAGTGGAGGTCACGGCAGCAGCAGCATGAGGTCAGAGAGTGGCACAATGACACAGTGTGGAGGTCACAGCAGCATGAGGTCAGATAGTGGCACAATGACATTCTGGAGGTGGCAAAACCGTAGTAGGCCACAAAGTGGCACAATGACAGAGAGTGGAGGTCACGGCGGCAGCAGCAGGAGGTCAGAGAGTGGCACAATGACACAGTGTGGAGGGCACGGCCGCAGCCACAGCAGCAGCATGAGGTCAGACAGTGGCACAATGACATTCTGGAGGTGGCAAAACAGTTGTAGGCCACAGAGTGGCACAATGACAGAGAGTGGAGGTCACGGAAGCAGCAGCATGAGGTCAGAGAGTGGCACAATGACACAGCGTGGAGTTCACGGCCGCAGCCACAGCAGCAGCATGAGGTCAGACATTGGCACCATGACACTTTGGAGGTGGCAAAACAGTAGTAGGCCACAGAGTGGCACAATGACAGAGAGTGGAGGTCACGGCAGCAACAGCATGAGGTCAGAGAGTGGCACAATGACACAGTGTGGATGTCACGGCACCAGCAGCAGCAGCATGAGGTCATAGAGTGGAACAATGACAGAGTGTGGAGGTGGGTGGCAATACCAGTCCCTGGTAAAGATGGTGGTAGGCAGATGGAGAAACTGGCAGCAGATGTGTGGCATCAGGTGGGTGGCGGCATCAGAATAGTGGCTGAGGCAGGTAGTTTGAACCCAGACTCATTTCTCACAGTTTGGGTGAGGCGTCATGGCTGATGTAGTCTGACGCCTAAGGCAGTGGTGTGTGGAAATCCTGTCCGATCCACGCCTGATTCATCTTGACAAAGGTCAGTCGTTCCACATTTCCCGTGGACCAGTGGGTTCTCCTTGGGGTAACGATGGCCCCCGCCGCACTCAACACCTGCTCTGATGCCACACTAGTGGCCGGGCAGGACAGCTTCTTCACTTCAAACTCGGCAAGTTGCGGCCACACATCCAGTTTGGCTGCCCAGTAGTCCAGCGGATCTTCTAACTGGGGTGGCAGAGTGCTGTCCAAGTAGGCCACCACCTGTTGGTTCAGGGTCTGCTCCAGGTCCTGCTGCTGCTGCTGCTGCTGGCGACTACCCTCCTCACTAGGCGGGTGAAGGAAGCTGCTCATCAGTGTCTCCAGACTTAGGTTGCTGCTGATGGAGTTGGTACTGCTCCTTCCCCCCCACCTTCCCCCAGCAGCCACAGCAGTAGTAAGTGAGCGCTGAAGAACCCCCCAGTCAGACCTGTCAGAGGAGAGACGATGCCGCACATAGGCAGCGGCCAACTGACTACGGAGGATTTCCCTATAGTATTTGAGTTTGTCCTCCCTCTCAGCAGCTGGGAAAAAGGCTCCCATTTCGGACCGGTAGCGAGAGTCCAAAAGGGTGGAGATGCAGAAGTCATCCCTCTGCCGGATGGTGACTATTCGGCTGTCATTAGCCAGGCAAATCAGCATGCTGCGGGCCATCTGCACAAGTGACTCCAAGGGGCTCCTTGCCTCCATCTCCACTGTATACTGCCACGGTGCTTGGGGGTCATCTGCCTCGTCTTCCTCATCTCCATCTACCTCCTCCAGCTGCTCCTGCTCTCTTGTCACCTAGGTAGAAAATCCACTCATTTCACCAGACAATGCTTCTGCTCCAATGTCCTCCTCCTCCATTTCAGTCCCCACCGGACTCATGTGGCCGGGAGATGTAGTCGCCACTAGTGTTGAGCGATTATTATCAAAAAAATTTGAAACGGCACGGTTTTTATAGTTAATCGGATTTTTTAGATCACGCGATAATTTAGGTTAAAATCTGTGCTAATCTATTAATATCGCGCTTCCGTCCATTTTGGCGGCCAGCAAATCAGCTTACAGAATAAGCAGGGTGAAAATGTGTGTGTGACGTCATGACGGGGAAATGTGTATGGTTCGATTGGCTGGAAAAATCACATGACCTCGTTTTAACTAGAACAGCCCCTTCCTGTTCTGCCTCATGTGTGTCAGCGTCTCATAGTAGTGGGAAACGTTTTGCCCAGTCCTGTGCAAACAGCTCACGAAATTATTCTTTTTGGGTTTCAAAAGAGACAGCTATACTTTTTGCTATGAACCTTAGAACTTAGTTAGATTAGAGATTTGCAGATTTTAGGTAGTTAGGCTGAGAATTTTAAAGGAGCATCTAGCCCTGTAAAGTCACAGAGGGAGCGCGGGGGGGGGGGGGGAAGGGCCCCGGGCAAACACCGACAGACCGAAAGGCACTTTAAAGGATACTGGATATTATGAAACCAGACTTATTGTAGACATTTGCATTGCAATAGCTTTTTTATTAACAGTTTTCGGTTGAGAGAGTACGTGGATGTTGGGCAGCCTGAACTTATATTAGGATACAGGTCTGTCTAATAACTGCAGGTATATTTGTTAGGTGCAAAACTCCACTTTTAGTATCAGTATACATTCCAGATAGCTGTTTTTTCACTTTTGGTCACTCAAGCTTTGTTGATAGAGATACCTTGCAGTTAAATTTGAATCCAGCAATTTTGTAGTCACCACAAGTGTATTGATAGGTGCCAAAATACCGTTTATTATCCGTATACATTTCAGATACATGTTTTTTTCACTTTTGGTTGGTCAAGCTTTGTTCATAGAGGTACCTTGCACTTAAATTTCAATCCAACAATTTTGTCGCACCGCAGGTGTATTTTAGGTGAAAAAAAAAATACCGTTTTTTTACCTAACATTTCAGATGGGTGTTTTTTTTCACTTTGGTCAGTCAAGTTTTTGTTGATAAGGACCTTCCTTTAAATTCAATCCAGAAATTTTTTGTAGTCCCACAGGTTTATTAAAGGGTGCCAAAAAATCCCCTTTATTATCCGTATACTTTTCAATAGGGTTTTTTTTTTACTTTGGCCGGGCACTTTTTTCATAGAGCACCTTGCATTAAAATTTTAAATCCAGCAATTTGTGTCACCCAGGTGTACTTTTTAGGTCAAAAAATACCTTTATTTCCAATACATTTCAGATAGGTTTTTTTTTTCACTTTTGGCATCAAGTTTTGTTGAAAGGGTCCTTTGAAATAAATTTAATCCAGAAATTTTTTGTTTTTTTAGGTTTGAAACTGTATTTCCGTTTTATTTAAAAAGGTTTTTAAAAACCTTTTCCCATACCTTTTTCAAATTTTTTTTTTGAACAGGAGCAAATTTGAAACACCAAGGGGGGGAGGACAGGAGGTAGAGGTACAGAAAGGGGCTACTTCCAGTGCTGGGGACAACACGCATCCACGGGCGTCGTTTCAGGGCCCCAAAGGGCCCCACGCTGGTCGGGCCCCGTAACTCAGCGAACCGCTTACCTCCTTGTCCTCCCAGTCCCGGGCCACAAAAGCGTCAACACATCATCAGCATCCATCCAACATGAAGCAAAGGGACCCCAAAATTCCCAACCCCCCCTGGTTTTCCCACCACGTGGGATAAAACCATTTTCCCGAAACCTCTTTGAGGACAAAATTAGGTTTTTGGGGCAAATGCATTTTAAAAGGGGCAAAAAAGGCCCAAAAGGGTAAAATTTTTTTGCTTTTGACGGGCCCCGTTTTCCCCGCGATCAGTAGGGGGAAAAGGGAAATCAGTCCCCCCGGCCCAAAAAACCCGGGGGGGGTTTCAACGCCTTGCAGGCCTCTTGTTTTAGCCCGCAAACTCCTGGAAAGCAGAAAGTCATGACGACGAAGTTTAAACCGTTTTTGAGATCATATGACACATTGCGGATCCAACTGGGCCCTTTTCAAACAGAATTTTGCTTGCGAGTTTCTTCACACTGGACGAGGGGGAAGACTTGGGGGAGTGTCAATAACGGGTTCCCCCCCTCAAAAATGAGAGGGCGGTCGGGAGGGAAATCCCGCGATATGAAAATTTTCCCCCGCCACGGTCACGAAAACCCGCCCCTCCTCGCTTATTTGCCGTCAAAAAGTCCCCCGGGCCCCTCAAGCCTTTGGGGCCCTTTTTTTGAGCAAGCCTCTGAATCACCCCGCAAGTCCCTATGCCCCTTTGGGCCGAAAAAGCATTAAAAATAGGGCAAGAATCAAAGGGGTTTTAAAACCCGCAAACCCAAAATGCAGTTTTACATGCAGCGAATGCAAAGAGTTTTAAATGGAAAGGGAAAAACATTGGCCCAAAAAAAAGGGCCCGACCGCTTCCGGGCCCTTTCCCAAACCAAAAATCCCCCAACCCTCCCGTTCCCCCCGGGCCCCTCCTCCTCCCCACCACCAAGGTTTTCCCAAACTGCCCAGATCCCCTCAGAGTCTGAAAAAAAGGATCAACCTCCCCCTTCAGCCCCACCGTCGCCCCCAGTAAACCCCCAACACCACCCAAAACCCATCCCCACCCTTCTCCTTCCCCCAGTTTGGGGACCTTCATGCTGTACAGCGGGGCCAAATCTAGCAGCCAGCCTTCTGTCTTCCAGGTTTTGGGAGCAGAAGAAACAAATTTAAAAAAAACCCCAAAACCCTCCCAAAGGCCCAAAAACCTAAATTCCATTGCCAGGCTTTTGGGCCCTTTGGGGGAAATTTTTTTTTTCCGTCTGGGAGGCCCCAGATGGGTTTTCCCCCATGTCAAGGGCCCCCTTTCCCCCCCCAATAAAAGATCCGGCAGGGGATTTCTTTTGGGCCCGAAAATCCCCCTGCCCCTGGCCCCGCCACGTGTCAACTAAAATTTTTAAGGGGCGTTTTCCCGCTCTTGGGCCGGAAAAATCCATCCACCACCGGGGCAAAATGGAAATAGTAAGCAGAGGGCCCAAAGGCCCCCAAAATCTCTGTTACGCTCACGGGGGAGCTGGGTGGAAAGTTTTCTGGGGTTTCAGGGCTCTCAGGCTCGGCGCACCCCCCCTTTAACAAACCGCAGGGAAGGTTCAGGGCTCTTTCCCCCAAGGCCCTCTGGGGCAAACACGGGCCCAGAAAAAAACCCGCCGGTTTTTAAAATTTAAAAAGTCTTGGAACCTTTTCCCCCCTTTGGTCAAGCTGTGGACGGGTCTCCGCAACGAGACCCGGTGGGGTGGCTGGGTTTTACAAGAACCTTGTGGGCCCGGAAAGGTTGGGGGTTTTGTCGAAAAACGGGCTAAATCCTTTTTTTGGCCCCCCCCATTTAAAAATCAGTAGGGGGTTTACACCCTCCCTGCCCCGGCACATGTCATGAACCTTTTTCCCTACCCGAAAAAACAAAAAGGGGACCCCCGGGCTGGACTGCCCCGCTGAAGAAGGCCCCGAGTCTGAGTTCGCACTTTTCCCCTGTTCCCCACCCCCTTTCTTCACCCGCCCCGGCTTTCGTTGCAGCGTCAGCTTGGCCTCCCCGTCCCAAACCCTCTCATTGTTGAGTGGGGAACACGCGGAATTCCAACCCCCCCACAGGGTCCCCGGGGATTGGGGGAGGGAAAAACAAAAGCCATTTCCAGTACGAAGTGACACATGGCCTACAACACGGGGCGGACCTCGGGTGTTGAGCCACCGAAGTGGGGGGCAGGTGGGAAAAAGCTCTGCATCATCCTTTTTTTAATTAAAAATTTCCTTTAAAAAATTTTTAAACCCCGCTTTTGTTTTTTCAGTCATGGGGGGTTTTCCCTCCCCGAATTAAAAACCAGTAAACAATTTTTACCAAACGCTGGGAAAATTTCAAATTTTAAAAATTGTTAAAAGTATAACAAGA
>JAODAL010063192.1:0-19368 GCA_025379985.1 Phyllomedusa bahiana
CTGGTTCTTTCACCATAAATCCAATGTTATGGAAACTAGAAGTGATGTTGTACAGATTGGTAAATTAACCCTATAAAACTCTCTAATCAACCTTAACAGAAGGTCAAGATTATAGTTTTTTTTGGGGTGATGTTTGCCAAAGATCTGTTTGGGAGAACCTGAACCAAAGCACTTTGATTTGACATTGACCTGATATTGGACACTAGAGATAAATACTTCTCACTGGTGCTTAAATGGCCAAGTGGTAAGGACTGGGGTTTCCTTTATGGACTGGAATTTGATACTATGACTATCAAATATAACTGTTGTACCCATGAGATCACAAAGATATAGAGTACATCAATTGTATGGGAATTATATCTCATCGATGTAGTATATGTATGCAGTTTTGGGCAGAGAAAAAAGAGGCATAAAGCAAGAGAGTGGAAGAGTCATGTGCAGTATGTGCAGTTATGTACACTAGTTATAGGGTGGGCCTCAAAAATTAACTCCACTGGTGGACCCCAAGATTCAGCTTTACCAGTGGGCCCCCAAGAATGAACTCCACTGTTGGGGCCAAGCAGCCCAGTGTGGCATTGCATGTGTTTCATGCTGAGTAAAAGGGTTTAATCAATTAAGGGTTTTCTATAAATACATTTTAACCACTGTATGAATAAAAAGTTCTTCAATATTCTTTGTGTTCCAATTTCTCACCATTTACAAAGGTATACAAGTCTCTTTGATAGTTTTACAATACATCAGTTTTGAGTCCAGGGTCTACAGATATCTGTGTAGAAAAATGTGAAGAACTCCTTTCTTTGGTGGTATGTCTTGCTGTTTTTGTGCATAGTATGTGTGTATAATTGGTGCATTTGCAGATTGTGTCTTAGTTCTGTGTATTTGTTAGGTGGGGATTTAATTTTTAACTTCTGTAGGAAGCAGGTAGCACTGGTGGCAGAGAAAATTGTTGCACTAGTCTCAAGATCAAAAGTTGGACAAAGCTTGGTTCCAGTCCCCTCTATGACATTGTTATAAGTGATAATAACCATTTGGAGATGGAAGATCACATTAAGAGTAGTATCCAGGAACTAGGTACACAGTGCTCAGCATAAATATCCACTTTGATAAGTATGATTTTATACAATATCTCACTGAACACGAAAACAATTGCAAAAAGCTTGTGTCCATACTTCTTATGCTATATTATTAGATAGAAATATTTCAATACAAATGTAAAACAAAGCAAAAACTACTACATCCATTATTTTGGATGATCTCCATGATTTTTATGGACAGCACTAAGTGTTCTAGGCATGATATGATACGGTGTCGACATATTGCAACATTTTCCAATCTTGAAGAACGACCTCTTTTAGAGCCTGGATGCTGTATGGTGAGTGATGCACAACTTGTCTTTTCATAATTCCCCATGATAACATCAATGACATGACACCAGCAACTCTACATGAGGATAATTCCACCACCATGATTCACTATAGGCACCATGTTCTTTTCTTTGCACTCTTCACCTTTGCGATGCCATCAGTTCAACAAACATTTGTCTTGGGACTACTGAGACTCTATACTCTGGAGTGATGGGACCAAAATAAACATTTAAACTTAGTGCAGTCCTTAAAAATCATAGAGCTCATACAAAATACTAGATGTAGTTTTTGATGTAGTTTTTGATGAGGGATATTCACCTTTGCATCAACCAATTTGAGGAAAACTGAAGATTTTGTGATCTAAGTTATATTATTAAACTTATTTGCATGTTATGGGTTAAAAAATGTTCTATGAAACTTAATCTTGTCAAGGTTTTGGCAATTAATCTCATGTTTAATTAAATATTAATTAAAATCATACTTATCAAAGAGGGTGTACTCATTTATGCTGAGCACCCTATTCCTTATTGCCGGGTACATATCTTAATGTGAACTTTCTTCTTCATATTATTGCTGCCACCCATAATAATGTCATAGATGGGACTGGAATCAAGCTTTTATCAACCACAGAAGTTAAAAAATAAACCTCCCACCGCACAAATACACAGAACTAAGACACAATCTGCAAATGCCCCAATTTTGCCAAGCAATGTAGGTAAGAAAAACTTTATAGTGGAGGGAAAAGAAGAGGAAGACAGCGGTGCTAACCAGCAGATTGAAGAGTAGCACAAAGACAAATTAACAGCTGTCCTGAAGAATCTTAGCTCTTGTTAAGGCGCCAACTTATTTACCTTTGTCTGTGCATCCTAAGTGTGCTACTTTTCCATCTCACCAAATGCTTTGTACATGGTAATCTCATTATTTTACAAATACTGCCTGCATCATTTCACTTATTTTATAAATTGTGTGGAAAAGTACTACTTCCAGCCTGGTAACTAATGGATATTAGAACCTGTTATGCCATTCATGGGAACCAGCACCTGTGAAGTTTTCCAAATGTCTGTACAACCTCTGGCAAGAATTATGGAATCACCACGTTAAGAGGATAAAAATGCTTTTTTTTTATGTAGAAGCAAAAACATAAATCACTTATAATACACAGAACAAAGTTTGTGTCACGATTCACGCTGCGGCGCTGTGTCCATGCCTGCCATGTTTCAGCTGGGGCTCCCTGTGCAGGGGTCCTGGGGGCCTGTTTTCTCCACTGTAGACTTGCTTGTCCTGTTGCTCCTGCTTCCTGGAGTCCTGTACGTGCACGGCTCCTCCTAGGGCGCACGCGGTAGCTTCCTGCCCTTTATTGTGTCTTCCTCTTGACCTGTGACCCATGGCTATAAGAGGAACTTCTTCCCTTTGCTCTGGGTCAGTCCATGGTTGTGTTGTGCCTCATGCTGAGAGATTGTCCATCTGAGCTCCTGCCAGCTTCTCAGATCTGCTATTCTGGACTTAACCCCTGAGATGCCTGGTTCAGTTCCTGCAGTCCATCAGAGCTCCTGCCTGTCGTCTTCTGCTTTCCCTGTACCCATCCAGTACCTGCTGTGTTTCTGCTGTCCTTGGACTCATACGTTTACCTGCTGTATCCTGACGTTATACCTGTCTTGTTACCTGCAGTATCCTGCCGTTTTACCTGTCTGTTACCTGCTGTATCCTGCCGTTATACCAGTCCAGTTACCTGCTGTATCCTGCCGTTATACCAGTCCGGTTTCCTGCTGTATCCTGCTGCATCCGTTTTCCGGCTGTACCTGTCTACCACCGCTTCTGTGCCTGGAGTTCCTGTCCTGCACCTCGGCTGTCACCGCAGGTAGCCACGTCAGGGGTAGCGACCTGGGGGTTCCCCACAGCAAAGTCCGTCCTACTTTGCGGCAGGCTCTGGTGAAGACCAGGGGCCCCTTAGACTCCGCTCCCTGCTGTGATTGTCTATCTACCATCTCTTAATATTCGATATGTGTCCGCATATACATATTTAGCAACAAAACGCTCATAGGTCCCACATAGGAATCTTCCCTTTGGATCCCATAAATTTCAGCATTTCACAATGAGTTCGTGGACCCGTATTTCTTGGAATACAACTTTTCTTTATTATAAACAATAGCTTTCTTAAAACGTTTCAGTTAAAAGCATTGCATATAGTACAGTCATGGCAGACTAGTAGCGTATGTTGCACAGACAAATAGGTAAATACCTTTCATAGAGCTTAGAAGCGATCATTAGATGAGGAGCAGCATGGACAACCGGCCGGGTGAACGCCGCAAGATGCAACGTTTCAAGGGATCAACGCCCTCTTTCTCAAGCATGCGTGTTCTAGGTTTGCCTTCCCTTTATATGCATATTAAAACCGTTTCGGGTTTTACCCTTTTTTAAAACAAAAAAAAAATTTTTTTTAAAAAACACTTTGAAACTAAATTTTCTTCTTTGAGTCCTTTGGGGGGTTTTTGGAATAAAGAGACAATATCCAGTATTTTCCCCTTTTTTTGTAATTTTTATTTTAAATTTGATTACATTTTTTCCCTTTAACAACACAATCGGAATAAAACCTTTTAAAAAATTGAAAATTATGTCTTTGCTAAAAAAAAATGTTTTGCTACAGAGGTTTTTTCCCCATACCTTTTATTTTGTACCAGCATCAACCTCCTTTGTCTGTTCTTTTTTTTTTTTTTTTTTGTTTGTAGTTTTTTAATTTGAAACTTCTATGTTCATTAAGGCAAATTTTTTGTTTTTTCCTCGGGTTTGCCCAAATTTATAGATCTTTTCCGGGAGGACTTTTTTACATATATATTATGTTTTTTGATTCACATTTTGAAAGTTTTTTTTTTAATGGGGATTTTGTCCCCCCTTCATTGGTGAAAACCTCTCAGCCCCCTTTTTAAAATAGAAGTGCAATTGGGGGAACAATTCAGACATGGGAATGGGGCCCTTTTTTTGTGTTTAAAAAAAATGTTTGTTTTCGCCCTGTTTGTTCTAAAATCAGAAGAAACTAATGTGCCCACCTAGGGAGCAAACCCCTTCTTGTAAAAAAACCCTGGGTTTTGTTTTGTGGAAAAAAAAAACCCAAAAATTTTTTCATCACTTTTGCAAAAAAAAGGGCCAGTTGTTACATAAATTTTCTTTTTTTCAACTTAGCATGGGGGTTTCCATATTTGGACAAAATACTTTAAAACTTTTTCTCTTTTCTTTTTTCTACCAAGGTCTACCCCTTAACAACTCACCCCTTGGTTTTTCATGTTTTTCCTCCCCTAGATTTTTTGAGTTTCAAAGGGGTTTTTAAAATAATTTCTTTTTTTTTTAACCCAAAAGGGTTAACCCAAAAAGGGTTTTAATATGCATAAAAAAAGGGAAAGGGGGAAAAAAACCCTAAAAACCGCATGCTTAAAAAAAGAGGGCTTTTGACCCCTTGGGAAACTTTTGAACTTGGGGCTTTTAAACCCCAGGGCCGGTTGTCCAGGGCTGCTCCTATCTAATGACCCGCTTTATAAGCTCTATGAAAGGTATTTACCTATTTGGGGGGGTTTCTGTGAAAACCATACGTTTACAAGTCTCCCTGGACTTTTACTATAGGGAAAATTGTTTTTAACTGAAACGTTTTAAAGGGAAAGCTATTGTTTATAATAAAGGAAAAGTTGTTTTCCCAAGAAATACGGGTCCACGAACTCATTGTAAAAAGTTTAAAATTTTTAGGGGACCCAAAAAGGGAAGTTTCCTATTGGGACTTTGAGCTTTTTTTTGAAAAATTTTATGTATATGGGGACACATATCAAATAAAAGTGACTTTTTTTCCCCTAAAAACCGCTAAAGTGACTTCGACTAAAGAAATTAAAATTTTTTCGTTTGAGGAGTTAGCAAAAAGAGGAAAAACCGGGCCCGAGTTTTTTTCCCTTCTCTGATACTGAAAGACAGAGTTTTTTTAAAACAAGTCCCAAGGGGTCGGACTTGGGATTGGAATGGGGTTGGAAAAAGGAAAAAGGGGTTTTGTCGAATACCCAAAAACCCCCTTTTGAAACCATGAAAAGAAAGGAAACAATTTAACACTGATGCTAAAAACCTCACAGAATACACCCAAAACAAATCGTTTTCCCAAAGAGGGAAAAGAAACCCCCCCGCTTAAACCCCAATAC
This sequence comes from Phyllomedusa bahiana, assembly GCA_025379985.1. Lineage (NCBI taxonomy): Eukaryota > Metazoa > Chordata > Amphibia > Anura > Hylidae > Phyllomedusa > Phyllomedusa bahiana. The sequence goes on from JAODAL010063192.1 coordinate 5,534, forward strand.
TTTTTTCCCGGAAAGATTTGAAATATTAAAAAACCTTTTGGTTCGCACAAAAGAAAACAGATACCCCAAATCAGAAAAGGGGGGGGGGAAATTAATTAAAACCTTGAAGGAAAAATTTAAAAGAAAACAAGTGCCTGCAGAGCAGTTAAAAATAACGCAACAAAAATCACACATCTTGGAAAAAAAAAAAACACAATAAAGATTAAGCCAAAAAGTTTTGAACGTTGAAAATGAAAGTTTTATTTACAGGGAAAATTTTTAAAACACAGGGGGCGGAGGACCCGCACTAGAAAATTGCGGGAAAATTTAGTTTTTCCCCCAAAAAAAATAAGAACAATTTGGGTTTAACTAAATCAAAAACGGAGGGGGTCGGACGGGAAAGTGCTAAAAAGAAAAATTTGTTTCCCAACAAACAAGAAAAAGGAAAAAAAAAAGTTTTTTAAAAAAAAAACAAACATCACAGGAAGAAACGAACGTGGGGCCATTTGTGGGAAAAGGCTGGTGGCAAAAAAAAAGGGACAAGTTGGTCGACCAAGAAAAAATATAAAAGGTTTTTTACTTATTAATTTTTTCTGATAAAAAACTTTTCCCACAGCACAAAGTTCCATTTTCAACAAAAGGACTTAATTTTTGTACCCACATTTTCCCCTTTTAAATTTTTTTAATTTTTAGGTGGGCCCTTTTTAAATTTTGTAGGGAAAATTTTCGATTAAAAATTTTTTTTTCCCGCAGCAAAAATCCCGGGAAAGGCTATGAATAGTAAATTCCCAGAAAAATTTGGGGGAGTAAAAGAATTTTTTATCCGGAAAAATTAAATGTAAGACCTTAGAAAATCTTTGAAAAAAACAGTGGGAAAAAAAGAGGTAATTGGGGGTATTTGGGGCTAGGGGGGAAAAAAGTAAGGGAAAAAAGAAAAAGGGGCCCAAACCCAACATAAAAAAAAAAAAATTTCACAAAAGAAAAAAAAGGATAGTGCGGTCATTGTAAGGAAGGCTGATAAAGGAAGGGGGGACGGTCCTTATGAACCGCCCCAATTATTGAGGAAACTGATTCCCAAAATAACGGATTTGAAAAATCTTCTCCCTTTAGATAAAGACCCCCCACAAAAAAATACAAAAAAATTATTCAATTAAACTAAGGAGGCATTTCAACTTAACCTCATTAAAAAACAAATCAAAAAACATTGGTTAGGGGCACTCCCAAAAAGTTCCCCTTTTTTTTTTGGGGCCCTAAGGTCCCCCAATTTCCCTTTTTCCGAACCACCCCGGGGACCTTGCTCCGGGGTGAATTTTTGTTTTGGAACCCTTAGTAATTTTATGTGGGTGCTTTTCCCACAAAAAAAGGTTTGGGTCGTCCCTTGGGATTGCTTAAAGGATCAGGGCAAATTTCCCCCAGGTCCTTGGGGAAAAATTTTAAAACCATACACAAGTCACCATCATGGGGTAAACCCCTGGATATTAAATCCCCCCTATACTAATATCCCCATTGGGTCGGGACTGCAAGCAGCAAGTGAAGCATTAAGTGAAGATCCAAAATCTAGATAAGGGGGTTTTTAAGGTTTTTTTTATGTATTGTTAAACATTATACTAACAAAAAAAATTTTTTTTGTTTTGGTTTAAAAATTTATTTGCAACAACAAGGGATTTCTAGGGGCTCCAAGCCCCTAGCATAGCTAACCTATATATGGTTGGATTTGAAAAATGGTAAGTGTTTTCCCCTGATTTTGCTGCCCTCCATTTTGAGTTGGAAGAGAAAATGGACGAAATTTTTTATTTTTTGGGGAAAGGGAGGGGCAGAACACCTTGAAGAAATTTCTTACATTTTTTAAAACCAAAGTTTTTTCCTCTTATCCAATTCACAAAGGAGGGAAAAATAGGGGCAAAATTTCGTATTTTATGGAGATTAAAAAAGGGTAAGATGGTTTTTGTTACCCAGTCTTTTCAGAAAAAAATTGAGCGAAAATTTTTGTCTTACATAAAAACCATTTTCCATTCCCCCCCCGGTTTTAGGGGGGTTAAACCAAAAAGGGCAATTTATCAGTGCTAAAAAACGGATTTGCTCCTCTGATGAGTTATAATTTTAGAGGGTAAATATGAAAAATAAAGAAAATTTTAGTTTCAAAAGGGTTTTAAAAAAAAAAGAAAATAGGGGAAAGGAAAACAAAGAAAAAAAAACCCGGGATGAGTTTGTTAAGGGATAGGAAAACCTAAGGTAGAAAAAAAAAAAAAGAGAACAGGGTTTTAATGTATCTGTCCCCAAAAATGACCACCATGCTAAGTTTAAAAAAAGAAAAGTAATTTTTGTAACAACTGGAATTTTTTTGGGGAGTGATGAAAACAATTTGGCTTTTTTTTTCTCACAAACAACCCCAGATTTGTTTACAAGAAGGGTCCTCCCTAGGTTAAAACATTAGTTTTTTTCCCATTTGAAATACAAACAGGGGTGAGACACAACAAATTTTTTTTCAAACCAAAAAAAAAAAGGGCCCCATTCCCAAATTTTTGAATTGTCTCAATTTCACTTCTATAAAAAAAAGGAACCCGAGATTTGGGCATCCAATGAAGGGGAAAAAAACCCCATTAAAAAATATACAAAAAGTGAAAACAAAAGCAGTTAAAATAATGCCCAAAATGGGCCCCTGGGGGACAGATCTATATTGTCCCAAACCAGCAAAGGAAAAAACAAAATTCGCCTTTAAAGAAAAAAAGAATGCAATTAGGAACTCAAACCAAAAAAAAACAAAAAAAAGAACAAAAACAAAGGAGGTTGATGCTGGTACAAGTTTAAAAACTACGGGGAAACCTCTGTAGCAAAAAACCCCCTTTTTTGAGCAAAGGCCCTTAAATTTTTCAGATTTTTAAAAGGGGTAAATTTTCGATAGTGTTGTAGGAAATTTAAAGTAGATCAGATTTTAAGATAAAGTTACAAAAAGGGAAAAAATTTCTGGATAGGTTCCTTGATTCCCCAAAAGGCCCCAATGGAATCAATGAAGAAAATTTTGTTTTTTTAAAAAAATTTTTTTTTTGTTTAAAAACCAAAAGTTTCCCGAAAGGGTTAATATGCCTATAAAAAGGGGAAAGGGAAAAAATAAAAACAAAAGAATTTTCTTTTAAAAAAAGGGGCGGGTTTACCCCTTGGGAAAGTTGCATCTTGCGGCCCCTTCCCCCCCCGGCCGGGTTTTCCATGCTGCTCCTTTATCTACGAACGCTTCCTTTAAACTTTTATGAAAGGTTTTTTTACCTATTTGACTGTGCAACATACGCTACTAGTCTGCCATGACTGTACTATATGCAATGCTTTTAACTGAAACGTTTTAAGAAAGCTATTGTTTATAATAAAGAAATTCCAAGAAATACGGGTCCACGAACTCATTGTGAAATGCTATCTACCATCTCGCCTGCTGTGATCGCAGTGGATCCACACCCGGTTACCAGCGATTAGTTACTCGCATGCTGTTACCACCGGATCATGACAGTTTGCTTAATGACATTCAAACATGACTCAAATATAAATTATTAAAGAAAAAATAGGAAAATGTTTTTTTTTAGCTTGTGAAATGAAAAAATTATGGAATCGTCTAATGCTGAGGGAAAATGTAAATGAAAAGTGATTAAATTACATTGTAACATATTTTTTCAAGTAAATTCTGGAAATTCTAAAACAGAGTGCTTACAGTCTTTACTGAATTGTTTGACTTGGGTTATTTAAAAAAATACGTCCAAAAGACAAGAAATGTCAATTAAAACAATTGAAAGAGTATGGATATTTAACACAGAGTGGGAAATTATCGAATGCTGTGTGCATTGTTTTTTTCTGCAAGTGTGTTTTTAATAATTACATGTATGAAAATAAGCCACATTTATGAAAACGGTTAAGGTCTAAAACTCACTTTGTTATTAAAAAAAAAGTTTAAAAAGTAAGTTTTAGACCTAAACAGATTTTATACATGTGGCCCAAAATGTATGGATATTTTTAGAATTTTGCACAAAACATGCACAATCCTCAGATAAAGACTGGGGTACATTTATTAAACTTGGCATTTTAGTAGCCAGAGTGTATAACACATGTTGGATATTTCAACGTGACTCTTGGTCAATTCCTCGCTGCAGAAGTCACTGGCTATTGACAACAGTTATTGGCTCACGGTCAATGAACTTGATGTCACTGCTGATTGACCAAAGATCTGGAGGTGGTGTTGGAACACGCAGGAATGGAGGAGGTAAGTACAAGTTCATTTTCTATTTCAAAGAAGAGGAGGGCATTGGGAACTTTTTTTTAAAAAGTTAAAAACCCTGTTAATGAATCCATAATACAGTGGGGAAAATAAGTATTTAGCGCGTATTTTCCCACCTACAAAGAGTCGATAATTTTAATTGTAGGTACACATCAACATGTTAGAGACAGAATTTAAACAAAAAATCCAGAAAATTACATTATATATTTTTAATAATTAATTTGCATTTTATTGCATGAAATAAGTATTTGATTTAGTAGAAAAACAGAACTTAATATTGGTACAGAAATAAATGGAGGTCAGACGTTTCCTGTAGTTCTGACAAAGTTTGGCACACATGCAGTAGGGATTTTGGCCCACTCCTCCATACAAATCTTGTTCAGATCTTTCAGGTTTCGGGGCTGTTATTGGGCTAAATTGAGTTTCAGCTCCCTCCAAAACTTTTCGATTAGGTTCAGGTCTGGAGATTGGTTAGGCTACTCCAGGACCTTAAAATGCTTCTTATGGAGCAACTCCTTTGTTGCCCTGCCTGTGTGTTTCAGTTCATTGTCATGCTGGTAGACCCAGCCACGAATCACCTTCAATACTTTTACTGAAGGAAGGAGGTTGTTAGCCAAAATATCGCAAAACAATGCCCTCCCTTCAATACTGTGCAGTCTTCCTGTCCCTTTTGTGGGAAAGCACCCCCAAAATATGATGTTTTCATCAGAATGCTTTATGGTTCAGTGTTCTAGGGGTTGTACTCATCCTTCTTCTTCCTCCAAACATGGCATGTGAAGTTGATACAAAAAAGTTCTATTTTTGTCTCATCTGACCACAAGAATTTCTCCTGCCTTCTCTGGATAATCCATATGAACTTCAGATGGGCCCGGACATGTGTTGGTATGAGCGGGGGATCTTGCTTGCCCTGTAGGATTTTAATCCATGACAACGTAGCTATTTCCTGGCTGCACAGAGCCTGTAGGGTGCTGTAGAACGTTGTGCCATGCTTAAATATGCAGAGGGAGCTTGGTTTGGTCTTCATACAATACTGTGTTTTAGTATGACATGCACATTACTGCCGCAGCTATTAGAATCGCTTCACCCTTCAATTCTCTGGGCACTTACGGGGGCAAAACTGACTAAAAAAACTGAAGTGGGAATGCAGCCTGTCAAGGTAACATCAGCGCCAGCTGGAAAGAAACGAGCCGAGGGCTAAGATCCTAAGATAGCCTCAAAGAACACAGAAGTAGGTTACCGGAGCCACCACAGATCGCAACACAGTACGGGGATGTCACAGCAGGAGTCACCCTGCGAGGCCACAGCATCCGTTGTCATCAACCGGCCATGTGTTGACCACACACTAGGTCATAAACTTTCTCCCAGATGACATCTGACAACCCCAGCCAAGAGTCGGTGGGTGTTTCACACACAACCCCTAGTTGGCATGGCCCGGGAGCAGGTGAGGGGATCTCACCTGTCCTCAACCCACCTCTGTCCCGGTTTCTTCCCACAGCCAGAGATCTACTATGTGCTGTGGCCTCTTCGCCACTATACAGTGAGGACAAAATATTTGAGGACATTGGGCAGCAAAGAGGTGGGGAAGACATCCGCTGCTTCTTGCAGAAGCGGGCAAATAGTGATGAGGAGAGTTGCAATGGGGGGGTTATGTTGTGAGTGGTCAGGCTTTGTATAGCAACACCATTGAGGTGGACGGCAGTGACAGACAAACACTAATCGATGTAGCCGATCGCACTTGGGAGCCGGGTGAAGCAAGCAAGGCTGGAAGAAGGTAAGGTGCCCTAGTTAAACAAGGCATACAGTGCCCCCCAAATGGAAAATTCAGCCCAATCCATGCCTTCTTGTGCCCCCTTTTCTCCCTGGGATGAAGTGGCACTCTACGCGGTCGCCTACCCTCGACTACCCATTGTCCCAGCCCTGGAAGCATTCCGTTTTCTCTACATTAAGGTTTAGGAGAGGGGAGTAGAAGAAGGAGGATTTGGATGACAGACAATCTGGGATCTTGGACAGTAGAGAATTAATGTCAGGGCCGAAGATGTAAAGTTGGGTGTCATCAGCATACTGGTGGTTTTGAAAGCCATGTGATGCTATCAGCTGACCCAGACCAACAGTGTACAAGGATTCATCATTATCATTGGGAGAAGAGAGCGGCAGCTTGTGTGTCAGGCAGTGGCGTAGTCGGTAATGTGGCCGGGAGTCAGTTGGGAGTCAGCAGGGTGTCAGCAGTGCGAGGTTGGGAGCCAAACGGCCACGATTTAGGCCATCCACTTTGCAGGTATCAGAAAGTAGCGGCACAGGGGCTCACCGGGTCAGCGGCGGTAACAGTCAGTCAGTGCAGAGTTTTGGTGGTAAAATTACCTACTCGGCGGTGTGCCAACTTTTTGATGAGACACCAGAGGAGTCGAACATAACTATATCTAGAATCTGTGAGTAGAAAGTAAAGCGTTACCAGGGACCTAACGTTAGCACTACAGTCCTGCATCAACATCATGCAGTGTCACCATATGTGTTTAAGATGTGGTGGTCCATCCTGTCCCAACAGCTGCAGCACCCAGTGGCATGCCTCCCATTTCAGGCAGTCATGGCTTTTCAAGTGGTGGACTCTGCACCATTCAATGAACTGGCCAGGAATCTTGGCATTCACTTCTGCCATTGTAACGACATGGGTAGTGGCTCCTCTGGACCACTGCAAGTGGTTGTAGCGGCCACGACTGGGAGCGGGGTCTAAGTAGGTCCCGGTGTTCACCAGAGCCCGCCACAAGGCAGGATGGACTTTCTGCGGCGGGAGTCCTACCAGGTCACTATCCCTGGCGCGACTAGCTTGCAGTGGCAGCTGAGGCGCAGCGAGGTACAGAATCATAAGACGAAACTCGTAGTCAAAGGTAAAGCCAACAGGTCAGGGCAGGCGGCGGAGATTCAAGGTCAGGTAACATAGCAGAAAGGTCGGGTACACAGGCAGACAGGAACTGATGAACAGGGGGAAATTGATGAACAGGAATAAATATATTAACAGGGGGAAATTATTGAACAGGGGAAATTGATGAACAGGAATAAATATATTAACAGGGGGAAATTATGACCAGGGGGAAATTTATGAACAGGAATGAATATATTAACAGGGGGAAATTATTGAACAGAGAAAGGCCATTAACGATTTTTGATGATCCAAGTGGACAGGATAATTCCCCTGGGAGAACGAAGTCACACACAGGAGGAAATGCTCAATCAGGTTGTCAAGTCTTACACCCATCTGCAAGACATTCTGAAAAGGGCCAGGAAACTTTGCATGAACTTCAACCGTTCTTACACCGCCAAGCACACCTTCCTTAAGCTGAAGCGGCAGACCGGCCTCCCCCAACATAGGCTAATATGTGACATTTCCAAATGGTGGAATTCCAGCCTCCATATGTTGGAGCGACTCTATGAACAGAGAAAGGCTATTACTGGTTTAGTGATGATCCAAGCAGACAGGAATATACTCCTGTGTAATTTTAATGTCGGCCAGTGGCAGCTCATGCGTGACACCTGCCGTTTGCTCAAGCCCTTTCATGCGGACAGGCGTTATTTGTCAGTCGCCAGGACTATGGGATGAATAATGTCATTCCACTGCTTCATTTTGTCATGGACAACGGTAGTGGATCCACTGGACCACCACAAGCAGTGGCAATAGCTACGCCAGGGAGTGGGGTTTAAGTAGGTTCCGGTTTTCACCAAAGCCCGCCGCAAGGCAGGATGGACTTGTTGCGGCGGGAGTCTACCAGGTCGCTACCCCTGACGTGACTTGCTTGCGGTGGCAGCCAAGGTGTAGCGTGGTACAAAATCGTAAGGCAAACTTGGAGTCGGGGACAAGTGTAAGGCCAGGACAGCCGGCAAGGATCATGTCAAGGGACGGAGGCAAGAGTACGGTACCTGTATTGACAGACGAGGCTGAAGGAAAACACTTTCTCTATAGGCTCTAAAAAATTATTATTAGTATTATTTTATTTTTATTAAGTTTTTTGGATCAGTTGTGTGAGAAGCCTTATTCCATTACAAATGGAAAAGCGCTAAATGATTTCACACACAGCTTTCAAAATCTGGTGTTATCTGTTCATGAACAAATGAACGTTATCACTTGCTTCTTAAACCACTTGAAATCTGTGTGGATGTAATTTGTATCACCGGTAACAGGGGAGGCCTCCCAGAAGACCTCGTGTTTTTTTACTTTCTGTAAGATTGGACATATGATTCACATTCTTCATCTGAAAAGAGAGTCATCATCCAGAGCCAGTTTGCAAGCATTTTTACTTTACTTTATTTTTTTATCTGTCCCATTCACAGTTTTGTACTGAATACAATCAACAATTTTGGGGGGCAAAGAATGCTAAAAAGACCTAAGACTAGTGTTGAGGAGCGATTTTTATCGACAAAGATTTAATCGTCAAGGTTATTAAGGTGATAGAAATTTTCAGATCATGCGATAATTAAGGTTAAAATCTTTGGCAACATCTATTAAGTACGCGCCATTTTCCGGCGCTTCCAGTAATTTTGGCGGAGAGTCATCAATAACAGAATAGAGCAGGGTGAGATGTGTGTCGACGTCATGACTGGATGTTGTATGGTTTGCCGATTGCTGGAAAAATCACATGACCTCGTGTTTACATAGAACAGTTGGTTTCTGTTCAGCCTTAGTGTCTCTCAGCGTCTTATAGAATAGGACGAGCGCTCTCTGTGAGCCAAACAGCTCAGCAGAAATTAGTCTATTTCTAGCACAGAGAAACCTCTACTATTAGCTGTGATCACTTCCAATTTAGTTAGATTTATAGAGATTTGAAGATTTATAATGTAGTTAGCAAGAAGAATTTTAAAGCAGCATCTACCGCTTAAAGTCCACGGGGGGGGGGGGGGCGGGGGGGGGGCGTGGGCGAGGGGGGCCCGCGGCGAACTCAACAAGCTCCTATCTATAAAAACACTGGATAAAGTTCACCAAGACTATTGTAGACATTGCACTGCAATATCTTTATTATTAACAAGAGCTAATGAAATATTTTCCTGGATATTGGGGCAGCCTTAACTAATTTGTTGATACACATCATTTCTAGTAACTGCAGGTCTTTTGTTAGTGTGATAAACCTCCACTTTTTATTATCAGTATACATTTCAGCTAGGTGGTCATTTTTCAATTTTACCCCATTCCCCTGTGTTTAAATATCCACCTTGGGCAGTTAAATTACAATCCATCAATCCTTGTAGTCAGCACAGGTTGTTTGGTTGCCAAAAATAACGCGAGTATCATACGAAAACATAACAGATACGTGTTTTTTTGACTTTTGCGCCACCCAGCTTTGTTCATTGACGCAGCATCCACGTAAAAACTTAAAACAGCAATTCTATATTCACCACAGGTGAATTGAAAGGTGCAAAAAATAACGTGTTTATACGAAAAACATAACAATACGGGTTTTTTGACTTTTGCGCACCCAGCTTTTTCATTGACGCAGCATCCACGTAAATCATAAAACAGCAAATTCTATATTCACCACATGTGAATTGAAAGGTGCAAAAAATACCGTGTATTATATCGAAAACATAACAGATACTGTTTTTCTGACTTTTTGCGCACCCAGCTTTGTTCATTGATGCAGCATCCACTTAAACTTAAAACAGCAATTCTATATTCACCACAGGTGAGCTTGAAAGTTGCAAAAATACCCGTGTTATTATACGAAAACATAACAGTTACGTGATATTTTGACTTTTGGCGCACCCCGAGCACTGTTCATGTGACGCAGCATCTACGTAAATCTTAAACAGCAATTCTATATTCACCACAGTGAATTGAAAGGACAAAAAAATACCGTGTATTATACGAAAAACATAACAGATACGTGTTTTTTGACTTTTGCGCACCCATCTTTGTTTCATTGATGCAAGCTTCCACATAAATCCTTAACACAGCCAATTCTATAGTCACCACAGGTGAATTGAAAGGGTGCAAAAAAATACCTGTGTATTAACGAAAACTAACAGAATACGAGTTTTTTTGACTTTTGAGCACCCAGCTTTGTTCATTTGACGCAGCATCCACTTAAATCATAAAACAGAAAGAAATTCTATATTCACCACATGTTGGAATTGAAGAGGTGCAAAAATAATACCGTGTATTATACAAAAACATCACAGATACGTGTTTTTTTGACTTTGCCACCCAGCTTTTTTTCCATTGACGCAGCATCACCGTAAATCTTAAAACAGCAATTCTTATATCCACCACAGATGAATTTGAAAGGTGCAAAAATTACCCGTGTATATACGAAAACATAACAGATACGTGTTTTTATTGACTTTTGCGCACCTAGCTTTGTTCATTGACGCAGCTTTCCACTAAATCTTAAAACACAATTCTATAGTCACCACAGGTGAATTAGAAAGGTCAAAAAATAACAGTGTATTAAATACGAAAACATAACAGATACGTGTTTTTTTGACTTTTTGCGCATCCCACGTTTTGTCATGACGCAGCATCCACGTAAATCTTAAAACAGCAATTCTATAGTCCACCACAGGTGAATTGAAAAGGTGCAAAAAATACCGTGTATTATACGAAAACTTAAACAGCAATAAGTGTTGTTTGACTTTTGTGCACCCAGCTTTTGTTCATTGACGCAGCATCCACATAAATCTTAAAACAGTACAATTCAATAATCACTCACAGGTGAATTGAAAGGCTAAAAATACTGGTGTATTATACGAAAACAGTACAGATACGTGTTTTTTTGACTTTTGCCCAGTCCCCGATTTTGTTGATAGACACCTTGCAGTAAATTTGAAACCAGCAATTATTGTTTTGATTATAGGATTGAGAATAGCTGTGATTTGCCGACTTTTAAAAAGCCTTTTTCCAAAACTATTCCATATCTTCTAAAACTTTTTTTAAATTTCTGAACATGAGCGAAATGCAGGTGTAAGCGGAGCAAAGAGGGGATAGCACAGGAGGGTAGAGATACGTGAAAGGTGCTCTTCCAGTGGCGGCGTACAACACGCATCCATCGGATCGTCAGTTGCAGGACTGTCCTGGCCTGTCCAACGCTGGTCAAGAGGCCCTGTGAATCTAAGTAACGAACATCGTCGCCAATTCTGTCCTTCTCCGTGTTAATGCAACCTGCATCTAGCAGTCTTCACCTCCTCGTCCACTCCAGTCGACGGCCACAAATGTCGTGCCATCTAGCATCATCAGCATCGTCCAACATGGTGCAGTGCCCAAATGTCAACTCGTGTACCCATCACTGTGGATAAATCCATTGTCTGAAGACCATCTTTGATGACAAAATGCGGTTGGGTCAGAAGGCATGTAAAAGACAAGAGTATGATTTAGTCTGCTCTGATGCCCAGTTTACTGATGCCAATCATAGGAGTGAAGGAAGCGGTCAATCTGTCAAAAATCCGGGTCGGTCGGCAACGCCAAGCAGTGCCCATTGCTTGTAGCCCGCACTTCTGGTTGCAGAAAGTCAGGGACGACCAATCCCTGTGGTTGATGATGATGATGAGACGACATTTGCCCGGATCCATCCTGGTCTTTTCCGCAGAATTTGCTTGCAGCTGCTTCATCGTGATGAGGAGGAAAATGGGGTAGTGTCAATAAACGGCCCGCCACAAAAAGGGAGCAGGGCGGTCGCAGCAGTCCGCTGATATGATTACCGCCAGCCACGGTCAGTCGCAAACCCACACCTCGCTTATCGCCGTCAAAAAGGTCCAGGATCACTCAAGCCTGGGCTTCTTGAGCAACCTCTGATTCACCCAGCGAATGTCATATCCGCCTTTGCCGTAAACCGCATAAGTAGGAGGCAATCACCTTAAGTGGTTTAAACCACCACCAACTTCCATCACAAGCACGAATGCATGAGTTGAAATTGAGGAAACACTTGGCCAAAAAAGGGCCAGACCGACGCCGGCCTCCAACCACTGACACACCACTCTGTCTCCGCCTCCTCCTCCGCCACCACCAAGCGTCCTCAGCTGCCAGCTCCAGAGTCATGACAGGGGTCAACCTCCGCTCAGCCTCCACCGTCGCCCGAGTACCACCAGCACCACCAAAAAACCCATCCCCCACCCCCTTTTCCTCCGCCCGTTTGAGACCGCACGCCGACAGCGGCCGTCTAGCACCAGCCTTTGTCTTCCAGGTTTGGGGGGCAAAGAAAACACTTTAACCCAAACCCTCCCAAAACCCAAAAGCCTGAATGCGGCATTGCCCCGGCTTTTGGGCCTTTGGAAAAGTTTCCTTTCCGTCTGGGGGACACAGATGGGTTCCCCAGTCATGGCCCTTGCCTGCCCCCAATAAACCCAACGAGCAGGATTTCTTTGCCGAAAAGCCGTCCCTGCCCTGGCCACCACGTTCATCAAAATTTAAGCGCGTTTCTGCATCTGTGTCCGAAAAACCATTCCCACCGCACATGGGGGCTGTAAGCACGGGCCCAAGGGCCCCTATATCCTGTGCGCTCACGGGGGACTGGTGGTTTCTGGGGTGACGGTGGCTCTCGGCCCGCGCCAGCTCTTCAAAACCCCGGGGGAGGGTGCAGGGCCTTTCCCCAAGGCCTCTGGGGGCATCACTGCCCAGAGACACCGGCCGGTTAAATTAATCTGCCTTTGGAGACCGTCCACCCCAAGGTCGGGGCTGTGGACGGCCCCCCGCAACGAGACCGAGCGTGGCTGGGGAAAGAACCTTGTGCCAGGCAAGGGGTTGTGCGATAACGGGCAAAAATCTGCGGGGCCCCCCTTTAAATCGGTGGCTGGAGCACATCCTTTTTCCGGACATGTCATAACCTTGTCGCCCAAAATTTCTAAAGACTACCCGGGCTGGACTCCTCAAAAAGCTCGAGGTCTGATTTTCCACTTCCCCGGGGTTTCCGCACCCCTGCTCTCCCGCCTGGTGCTTTGCAGCTCCTCGGCCTCCCCGTCAACCGTCTCATTTTTTGACGGCAACACGCGGAATTCCACCCTCCACATCCCCACGATTGTGGGAGAGCGCAATCCTTTACGCAGTACAATTTTACACATGGCCTGACAAGCAGCGGTGGGGCCCCCGGGGGTGTTGAGCCACCGGGAAATGAGGCGGTAAAGTTTTCTGCCCCCACCTTCCCAGTTTGAAGAACCCACCAAAATGGTCAGTGCGGACGATGCCCCTTTTCAGCATGAGCATTTGGGGGATCTTTTTCGGGAAAGATCGTTGGACACCTGAAACTCAGGTCCCCCCCACGACGGAGGAGGAAACGGGCACAGATCAGAACGGAGCCTTTCTCTCCCTCAAATCACAAGGGCCCCACATTTCTCAAAATTTTAAAAGGTCTTCATTTGGGATGGGTTTAGGGGCCCGAGTAGTGCAAGGGGGCACCCACTCTCAGGGTGCATCTCTGAGGCAAGTCAGGGCTTGGAAGCTGTTTCCGGGTAAGCGGGGGGGGGGAGGAGGGGGGAGGGGTATTCCTAACACCGACGTCCCTGCCTTGGAAAGAGGTTGGGGTAATTTGAGCAGTGAGGAAGATGATTTTTTCTATGCCCCTCAAACCCAGAGGCTTGGGAAATCAAGGCTCCCTCTCTCACATGATGCTTGGGTGCCCATTTCCTCCAA
>JAODAL010063193.1:0-19367 GCA_025379985.1 Phyllomedusa bahiana
TCACCAGGACCCAAACACTGTGTGATCTGGCACATAATCCCTCATTCAGTGGCTGCCACTGTTAGCATCTGGGGAGCCAGTTTGATAAAACTCGTTGAAGAGGGAGAACTGTGCCACCCGCTCTGCTTATACCCAACAGTGGTTTATCAACACGGGACATTGTCTCTGGGTCACTGGATTTGGCATTTCCTGATTGACACAAGTCTGAGGGCGTTTACTGTGTCTACATTATCCAGTGCAAGTATTGGGGACCATGGAGTGTGCCCACACTTCCATCATCCTGAATGTGAGCTGTAAAACACACCACTGCATACCATCCCTGTATTGAGTGGGCCCAATTCTAGGGAATCAGTGGCTGGAGGAGGTTAGTGAAGACTTGGAGATTGATGTGATTCTGTTTGGCTCCACATTCTGGACACTTCTACGTTGATGCCCCAGATATATCTTCCAGTAGTCATCCTGGACAGCGAAACAGTTCTAATAGATATCATTGAGTATATTCCTAATACATTGTACAAGATATAGTCTCATCACCAAATTCCATTCTAGCTAGGTGCTGAATACATATTGGCACTGTAGGCATTATGGGTGCTAACATTTTCTTTTGCTAGGTGCGGGAGGTAGGGACACTGTAGGCACAAACGGAGAGGTTGTCATCATCTATTTACTGTCTATTCTGCAAGACCTTTTATTGCCTAGCTGGGTGTTAAGACAAGTCCCATACTATAGCCATGAAGGGGTTAAGAGGTTCCTCATCACAAGATGTAATACTTGTCTGTGTTTACTAATCTTTTCCACTGGATGGCCCCAAAGCACAGCAAGATCTTGGTTAGCAATTTAAATTAGTTAATTTTCTGGGACAAGGTGTTTAAAAATAGCAGAACAAATAATAAATGGTAGATCTTTAAAAAAAAGCGCCCACTGTGAGAGGTACTTACCTTATGGTAATAAAATAATTAGAAACAGGAAAAACCCAATGTGGATCAACAGAGATGTAAAGGAGGCAATAAATAATAAAAAGAAAGTGTTTCAGCTACCAAAACAGGAAGGCAGTGAGGAGGCACTAAAAAACTATAAGAAAAAAAATAAAATATGTAAAATAATGATAAAGACAGCAAAGTTGGAGACAGAAATACATACTGCCATAAAAAGTAAAACCAACCCCAAAATATTTTTTAACTATATAAATAGTAAAAAGATTACAACAGAAAATGTTGGCCCTTTGAAAAGTATTGAGGAAGATATAGTTTAGGGTGATGAGAAGAAAGCAAGCAAATTAATAAATTTGTTCTCCACTGTATTCACTGAGGAGGATGACCATCCTGTTGATGAGCAAAGGGATGAGGTAAACTCCAACTTAAATGTTTCTTGGCTAACACAGGAAGAAGTGGAGCTCCATCTTAAGAAGATTAAAATAGACAAGTCACCAGGTCCTGATGGTATACACCCCGTGTCCTAAAGGAGTTAAGTAATGTCAAACTAATCTCATCAGCTTCTATGAGGAGGTTAGTTCTAGAATGGATTGGGGTGAGGCATTGGATGTCATATATCTAGATTTTTCTAAACTTTTTGATACTGTGCCCACATAAAAGGTTGGAAAGTAAAATGAGAATGCTTGGACTGGGGGAAAATGTTTGCAAGTGGGTAAGGAACTGGCTCAGTGATAGAAAAAAAGGGTGGTGATTAATAGAACATACTCAGACTGGATCCTTGTTACTAGTGGGGTACCACAGGGTTCAGTATTGGGCACTATCCTCTTTAACATTTTCATTAATGATCTTACACATGGAATGCACAGTAGAATATCGATCTTTGCAGATGATACTAAGCTCTGTAAAGTAATTGACACAAAAGAGGATATTGTGTTATTACAAAGGGATCTGGATAAGTTGGAGACCTGGGCAGAGAAAAGGCAGATGAGATTTAACACAGATAAATGCAAGGTTATGCACATGGGGAGGAAAAATCCATTCCATGATTACATGTTAAATGGAAAAACGCTGGGTAAAAGTGACTTGGGAATCCTGGTGGACAGTAAACTTAACTGTAGCAGCCAGTGTCAGGCAGCAGCTGCCAAGGCAAATAGGATTATGGGGTATATTAAAAGGGGCATAGATGCATTATTCTCCCATTATACAAGTCACTGGTTAGACCACACATGGAATATTGTGTACAGTTTTGGGCACCGGTGCACAGGAAACATATTGTAGAGCTTGAACAGGTACAAAGGCGGGCAACAAAAATAATAAAAGGACTGGGTGGATGCAATACCCAGAAAGATTAACAAGATTAGGGTTATTTAGTTTAGAGAAAAGACAGCTTAGGGGGACATAATAAATATGTTTAAATATATTAAAGGTCAATATAGAGATCTCTCTCAAGATTTATTTATACCTAGAACTGTATCCAGAACAAGGGGGCATCCTCTACATCTTGAGGAAAGAAAGTTTCTACATAAACATAGAAAGGGATTTTTTACTGTCAGAGCAGTGAGACTGTGGAACTCTCTGCCAGAAGAACTTGTCATGGTGAATTCAATAACAGAGTTCTAAAAGGGTACGATGCATTTTTGGAGCTAAATAATTTAACAAGTTATAGTGACCAGGATTCTGGAGAAGGGTCTTTGATCCAGGGATTTATTCTGATTGCCAGATTGGAGTCGGGAAGGAATTTTTTCCCTAAAATGAGGACAATTGGCTTCTACCCCTTGGGGTTTTTTGCCTTCCTCTGGATCAACACTTTAGCAAAATAGGCTGAACTGGATGAATGTCTGTCTTTTTTCGGCTTTACAAACAATGTAACTATCTTGCTCCCTGCATTGTAGGTGCAGGAGCAGGGGATACTGCCCTATCGGTTACAAATTATTTTTGGTTTGCATCCTTGAAATTAAAATGTAGCGGTCCAGGGATACCTCTGTACCTCCCACATATCATTTTAATTTTTCCTTGTGTTCCTGCCCTGATCACCACCTACACACAAAAATTGTTGATCTGGAAAATAGAGTTGCCTCGTGTGAAGTAACTACTTCCAAAATGGAGCAATATTTAGCTCAAGCCAGTGAAACCGAGGCAGTTTTGAGAGACAGAACAGAAGATCTGAGGCACTGTAGCAGATGGGAATTCCGAGTCTGTAAAAGGTGACCTAACTGACCTCTGAAATTCCTAAACCCTTGGGAATGGATTTGTTCCTGGACACCTATGCTGTGGAAAGGGCTCACAGAATTGGGCTGCACAGACTAGAGGGAGTCAGAGAGAAGAGGCCCTGTCTGGTGATACCAAGGTTCCTGCATTGGGCAGTAACAGAAAAAAAATCTTGAGGGCCTACAGGGGACACAATGCTCTGACGGTCGATAGTCATAAGATCTTCATGTTTCAGGATTTTTCCAACAGTGTCACTCAAAAAAGTAATATGTTTACCCTGATATGTAAACATTTGCATGATCAAGCAATCAGGTTTCAACTTATGTACCTGGCTAAGCTCCAAGTACAAGTAAATGGTAGACAGCTGGTTTTTGATGACCCCATACTGGCCAGACGACATTTCCCCATAGGAATTGACCAGGAAATAGGTTGTAGGTTAAACATTTGCAGGAAGGTATGAGCTATAAGCTTCTGTTTTTATATCTCTCTGTTCATAGCTGCCATGGCATTTTTTCCCAAAAGTAAAAAAATTGGGGAAAATTTTAATCAATTCAGGTTCTAAATATTGTTACAAGTTTTAATGTATGTTTGTGCATTGTTAACAGAGCCCATCTTTTATTCTGTGTGCAGCGTTGGACGGGGAATGTTTTGAGTGGTTCCTGGGTGTATTCGTGTGGTGGGATAGCGGAGCCACAACTGATTAAGTTTGACATTCTAAGTACATATAGGTTTTGCATAAAATAACACTAAAAATTTTAATCTCTGCCCCACCCCCGGGAAACCCTATTTAATAAAATAATCTGGAATGCATCAGGTTTTTTAACCCCCTTTTAAGAAAGAAGGTCATTACATACCTTAAAAGGTTTGAACAAGATATAATTTTCATCCAGAAGACCCACTGGAAGAAGGGTGCAATGAATGGTCTCAAGGTTTCATGGATTGACTCTTGCTTCTCAGCAAATTTCTTGTCCAAATCCAGGGGGGTGGCGATCTTTTTCATTTCTTAGGTAGTAGAGGAGGGGGAGCTCATTGATGAGGAAGGATGATACTTGTTGTTGAAGGTCTCCCTAGATAGTGTCCAGTATACGCTCTTGAACATATATGCCCCCAACTTGCCTAACACAAAATTATTATCGGGGGGATTTTAACGCTACCCAATGAACCCATTTTGGATAGGGCTACTTTGCACCTAATAGAGGACCACTCATTGTGATCCACAGAGAACGCTGAATGCGTAATCTAACGAGTTTTCCTACTGCTTCCCGGTGCATAAAAGCTATTCAAGGATGGATTATTTTTTTTATTTAGATACAAAATAGAAAAAATAGATGAACGCTCACCAGGGATCTCAGGCAATCGGAGGTTGTGCTGGTAATCCTTCCACACACGGTGCTAGGGAAGGGACTCCGGCTGTAGACGTCACAGCTGCAAGCTTTTATAGAAAAAAATAAAATCCCGGGACTCCCTGTCAACTATAAATGCAGAAAGGTAAATTTTGTTTTTTTCTAATTATATTAAATCTAATTTTCTTTTTTTGTTTTAATGTAAACTAAAAATTTTTGATATTGAGGAAGATGGGCCCGCCAGATTAATAAGGTAATTATATATCTAAATATAGAAAAAAATCCCCCAGCAAAAACGCAACTAATAGATATATTTCTCTTCCCACCACGCACAAATATATTGGCCTGATGGGGAAAGCAGGATCCCATGGGGCATCCTTGGATTTGAAGAAAAAAAATCCTGTTTAAATTGAAAATAATTGTGTTCCAAAAGGAATTCAGTGACCATAATGATATACTGAATAAATTATTTTTTGTGTATCTTGTATTGTATTGTATTGTGTTTTTGATTATGTATTTTTCTTGCATATATACTTTAGGCATACATTGTTGTTTTTCTTTTTTTTGACTAGTTTTGATTGTTGTATCACTTTGGGGGTTTAATTTTAGGTGTTTTATATTTTAGATCTAGGAGGGTATTAAGGGGGTTTGAGCATTGCTTTATGCATTTCGACAAAAAGGGCCCAGGAACTGGCTCGAAAACGGTAAAATTCAGCAATGATTTTTAATTGTTTTTACCCTTTAATAAGTGCGTTTTTTTTATTTACCTAAACTGGGGGCACGAGTGCCGGAATTTATCTTTTTCTATTTTTTTTTATTTCTTTGGCATTATGGAACTCCACAGCAAACTCTGCCTTACATGCAATTACAATATCGGATCATGCGCCAATCACGCTTATACCTTATGAGTTGGTCCCCTCAGTAGCAAAAGGTTTGGCCCTTTTACTATTTGTCCAATCTGTGATTTTTTAAAATTTTTTTCAAACCCCCAAAGGGCAATTTGTGGGTGATAACTTGGTACAGATGGCGAAAGTGCTGCTGTTTTGGGGGTTTTTTTTAAAAGGTGGTTTTCCTTGGGCGATATTATTAATTATATTTCTCGTGAGAGGCAGGAAGCACATGCTAAATTCCAAAAGCTTCACCAAACGCTCATGCTCATGCAGGGGGAGTTGGTGGATAGTTCCTCAGCTGCAACGGAGAAGGCATACATGGAGGCAAAAGACGTTTGAGACTTTTATCCGAGCCCGGATGGGTTGGGAAGACTCCCCAAAACTAAAATAATTGGGCCAATTTATTTAAGCCACTTTAGCCCAAATAGCCAAAACATAATCCATGTAAACTTTGGGGTCTGAGGGAGTCCCTTTTTTGGGTAAACAGAATTGACAGAGATAGCAAACTTATTCTGCAAATTCTTCAAGGATCTTTACAGGACGCCCCCAATCGACATGGATAGAATCAGTTCCTCCATGGCTTCCAAACCTATGCTGGGTCTGTCTGAGAACCAGCAGGCATTACTGGATGGCCCGATCATGGAGGAGAAGGTGAGAGAAGCTATAGCTTCCACATCTAATATAAAGCAATGAATTTTATAAACTTTTCCATGCAAAATTCCCCACCTTCCTCCTTTAAATTCATTACAAGGATCAAAGAGCGATGGAAAATCTTCCCGGAAACCATACATTTTCCTCCCAAAACCAACAAGATCCTTTGCTAATTAAAATTTTTTGTCCCATAGCTTAAAAATTTAAATTTTGATTAAAATTTTTCCAAAAAATTTGGGAGGGTGAATACAAACTTTTTTCCCGTTTTATTGCACACCCCGCCAAGGGTTTTGTAAAAGTTGCCAGTGGGCAAAAAATTGAGCGTGGGGGTGTGACAATAAGAGCCAGGGACCAAAACTCCAAAATCTTGATGCTCCTTAACTTTGGCAGAAAAGGGGATTTTGAACGGTGTCCGCTTTTTTGGGGCCCATATCCAAAAATAATCGTTTTGGCTACAAATTCCGAAAATTTTTTTTAGTTTTTCGGGGGGTCCTGCACCACCTATAGTCAATAAACTCCTGACAAATATTTTCCAGGGTACCTTGCAGCGCTGCCCGCTGTCGCCATTGCTCTTCGACCTGACACTGAATTCCTTGCTGTACAGTCTTCAACCTCGGAGTGATAAGGGGAACAATGGAACCCCCATTTCCGCTAATCGATGTAGCTGCCTTTACGGAGAATGTATTACTGATGCTACGTGACCAGTGAATGATATTACCCCAGATCCTTCAGGTCATAAGGTAGATAGGATTCCTCAAGGGATATTATATAAATATGGACAAAACGAATGCCCTAATGCTAAAAGGGCCCTTAAAACCCACATGGGCCCACCAATGCCCCTTTAATTGGTGTACTTCTACATTACCTTATCTAGGGGTGATAATCGCCAGAAATCCTTCCCAACTATATAAGTATAACATTGCCCCATATCTAAACTTGATGGAGGGAAGACTGGTGGCTTGGAGAAAGCTACCTTTGTTTTATGTCGGTAGCTGAAACCTCCTTAAACTGGTGGAATTCCCTAGACTTTTATATTTAATGCACTCTTTCCTGCTTTATATTTCTCCCAAAGACAAGAAACACATAAATGCCTCATTCCGTCAATTTGTCTGGAGTGGAGGCAGATCCCGGATTCTGTGGATAGTTTTGCAGCAGCCCAGAACCAATAGTGGTATAATTCTGCCCAATATTCATGCATATAATGTGGCAGCCTTGCTACAGGTGGCGGCAGACTGACTGCAGTGCATGGCAGTATTTGTTGATTCTCATTCTGATGAGTCCTAGCTCAGAGAAATCTCACTCTCTGATTTCTTGCATTTACCTTAACAACTGATTCCAGAACTGATCAAACTGAGTCCTCTTTTAATCTCAACTTGGTGGGCATGGCAGAAAATTAACCTATACCTTCACACATCAATGTTCCGCACATTTTGGGTTAACCCTGATTTACAGGGAGGGATATCGCACAGAGAATTCTACTGGTAGAAAAAAGAGGGGATCAATTTGGTACATCACTTATTGGAGCGGGAGGCACATAGAATGATTTCCTTGGAGGAACTTAGAGTTACATTTTCGGAGGTGGGGGTCTCCTTCTATCCCTATGTCTGTACCCATAGCTAGGCATTCAAACTAATTTCTTAGTTTACCCCTGAAGAGTGGAGCTTGGAGATATGGAAGGCTCTGAACTGCAACACTTCACAAAGAGGGCTAACCACACATTTTCCCAAATTTATGCATACTCCTCTTGACTTTGCTGCAACAAATATGGCAGATATTGGGAAATATCTCTTTAGCTCTTTCGTAGAGCTTACATAACACCAGGTGGTAATGGTAATTTTCTAAAGCAACTGATGCTTTTGTTGCAATTCGCCGGAGGTGGACATATTCCTTTGCTTGTTGCTTGGGATTTTGGCCTAGAGTAATATCATTTACAAGGGAGCATCTCACCAACTATGTGCCCAAAACCCCCCTTTGGGCCATATTTGGCCACATAGATATCCTGGACACTCATTCTGCACCAGGGAGTATAAAGCTCTTATAAATGGTATTAGCCCCTTACCCCACCTGGACGTATGGGTATGTCCAAGTGCCAGTAAGGGGCTGTGTAGCGGGATTGCAGCACGATCCCGCTACATAGCCGCCAGGTGTTAGCTGCTAATTGCAGCTGGAGGTCTTCTGAAGACTTCCATTGCTGCCATGTTTTCAATTTTACTACTTCCTGCAAAACTAAAATTTAACTGTTTGGACATAATGACCATTGTTACAATTGGAGGAAAAAGAGAGAAGCTTGGAAGCCTAAGAACACCATCCCAATTGTGAAACACGGGGATGGCAGCATCATGTTGTGGGGTTGTTTTGATGCAGGAGGGACTGGTGCACTTCACAAAATAGATGGCATCATGATGAAAGAAGATCTTTCATCATGGAGCAACATCTTAAGACATCAGCCAGGAAGTTAAAGCTTTGGCAGAAATGGGTCTTTCAAATGGACAATGACCCAAAGCATATTGGCAAACTGGTTACAAAGTAGCTTAAGGATAATCAAGTCAATGTTTTGGAGTGGCCATCAGTCCTTATCTCAATCCTATTGAAAATGTATGCTCAAAGCTGAAAAGGCAGGTGCGAGCAAGACGACATACAAACATGGCTCAGTTACACCAGTTCTGTCAGGGGGAATTCTTACCAACTAATGTGAGAAGCTTGTGGAATATACAAAATGTTTGACCAAAGTCATACAGTTTAATACTAATGAAATGTATATCAACTTTTGACTTTGCAGAAAGTAATAAAAAAAAGCTTCAAAAATTTTTCTCTTCCTCTCTCATTATTCTGACATTTGGCAAATATAAATAATTTTGGTAACACTAATTGACCTAAAATGGGTAAAGTTTATTCTGATTCCATGTCAGATAGTGAGAAACACATGTATATGTATTGTATGTAAACTTCTGATTTCAACTGCATCTAATCACAAATTACATTAAAAGTTATAAACCAATTAGCATTTAATGAAGTATAAATGATCAGAGAAAGATTGAGTTGGATGGAAATGTAGCTATGTAAAACAAAAATCAGCACTGAGCTCTGCTTTTTAACTTTGTCTGAAGATACAGACAAATACAGAAATACAGAAAATACAACAATCATACAGTACCTGCTGAGAAGGAAATGACAAAGTGCTGGGACACAGCACACATCATACTGTGACAATAATATGTGTTTATTAGCATCTATTTAAGCATCCATTTCTGGAAAAATGCAATGATTTGCAGATCAAAGAAGTTCAAGGTCACAGTGGTTATTCACACGGCGTGTTGAGTCCGTGTGAAAATACATTTTAGATACGTGTTTGGATCCGTCTGTCGGACCCTAAACAGACCCAAACACATATCTAATAAATAGCAATGTGATTTACATTGCTTTTACTTTAAAACACACATCAGCGTTCACACGAGTGATCGCCAAAGTGTGTCTCAGGAGCCCTATTTAGAACTATAGGGTGCGATCCTGCTGCATCCAACACACATCCAAACACGCAGCTGAGTGTTGGATACGTGTTGGATCCATGTTGAATCCGAAAATCACATCCAAAAATGCAGTGGCAATTGTATCCTAAAACACCATGTGGACAATCCCTAAGAGTATGCTTGCCAGCAGAAATTGGTTTGCATTGAGTTACAGAAACATAAACCTGCTTTATTTAGACTTGCAACACACAGGGTTATGTACAGTATATCTACATACAAAGAGTATCAATAGGCTATTTAGCTACTAATAGCGTTCATATATGCTATTAATAGGCAGTTTATCCTAATTAATTTTACAAATATATGAAATCTAAAGAGTTGTCACACCATTAAACATCAAACACATTGCACAGATCTTAAAAAGTAAATGGCATTTGCCATTTATAAAATGTTAAGAAATCAAACAGTTCTGACATTTATTTACATAATATGCTGCCATGTGTTTTTTAAAATGTATAGCACTGTGCAAGTTCACCGAATGAGCTGAATGTTGGTGAACATGCATGCTAAATCACTTTCCCTACAACGAGTTCTTGGCTAATGATATAAACCATGCACATGTCATGTTTTATTAGATTTTCATTAGTTTCTAAGAACATGAATACTGTGGATGTCACAATGCGTATATATTCACTACTTTGATTCCAAGTTACCCATCTATAGGTAAAGTATGAAGAAACTATATCGTTGGCTGTCAGAGAAGAAAGATTTCTTTTGGCCAGGAATTTAAAGTTCAACTCTAGTAGCAAAAATGTGATAGAACAATATTAGAATACCTGGTATGCCTGAACTGCCAAGGGGTTTTAATCCAGGTTTCTACTACTTATGCAGTAGAAAAAACGCCACCACATAGAAACAATTTCAAGGCCCCCACATGGTTATTTTCCTAATTCAAAAGACAGAGCTTTTATCCTGCAACTTTCATGGAGCAAACAAGAATCCAGATTAGATGTCACTATTTTGCAATTTCTAAATTTCATAGTTATAAAAGAAGAGTGCTGTTTGTGACCATCAAGACACATCTGTGGGACCTCAAGGTGTCAGATTCGATGACTTATCCAACTCCTCCTCAGGTACCACCTTCTGATAAAGTTATGTTACTTTCATTGTTAATCTCAAGAAGGCTGATGAAGAGATATCAAAACATCAGTTAATCACTCCTTAAGTGTCACTGAGATCTTATATTTAGAACTATATCCATGTTTCCACAGGATTTTTTACTATATCTCCCTATATGGGATCATTATTAAATAATGTTCTGTATGTACACATTACATTCTAATTTTAAGCAAATTTTATTCAATATGGGCTATAGTTTTCAAACAGCAGAAAGGAAAAGTCCAGCTCACCCGCTTGACTAATTGATAGGATGCACTGACCTAGTATGTGAACCAAATACACAGCAGTAGCAAATAGGAAAAAAGGATGATGATCCAGTGTCCCAAGTAAATCTAAAATCTTCAAGACTTAATTGATGAAAGCAAAAAAGTCATAAAAAAACATTTACTTGCTTCAAGCTAAATCTAGACCTTACGATCCTGTAAATCGTGGGGGATTAAAAGCGAGCCACGATCACGACATGGGGCCTGTGGTATAGAGTGAGCTCCGGCCGCGGGTGAGTAACCCTTAGCTGCGGCGATCTTAATAAGAAGAACTTAGCTGCAGACTGGAAGAGTGAGCTCTTCCTGCCTTCTATCAGCGCAGCAACGGCACCGTTGTGCCGCTGCCGTCTCTAACCAGACAGCCTGGGAAGTGAAAGAAACACTTCCCAGGCTGTGACGTCACCATGCCTGCAATGCATTGCGGGCATTGCTGGGCATGGTGATTGACAGTCGTCATGGAAACCAGTATACAGCTATAATGATGGCTACTGATATAAAAATCACTCATACAAATCCCCTATGGGGAAAAGTGAAAAAAGTGTAAAAAATGTGGCGAGGCGACCTCAGAAAATCGCATTCCGCTGCCACTAAGTGTTCTGCAGTAGCTGTTTTTTCAATGAAAAGAGTTACGAATGGGGCTGTCAGTAAGGAAGCCAGCATTTGAAAAGGGAAACCATGATTAATGACTAGGAGGGGCAAATTGATTCTAATGAAGTGGACTTTCTTTTTAGAATTTAGAAAACTTCTTTTTCTAAACGAAGCAAAGTTTGGGGTACTTCGCGGGAACGAAGCGGCTTTTGATTGATAAAATGGCTGCGAGCACAGGCGTTACAGGGGCCAAAGAATTGGGGAGGAAGAAAGGCATACCTACATGACAGTGCAAAAGATGAAGCCAAATCAGGACCGGGAATTCTGCACGCCTGCACTAAAAGTCCGGGGCGAGCGGGGGAGCTCATACCGCCCCACTGTACTAGTAGGGAAGGTGCTGGCGGCGCTTATATAGTAACAAAAGAACTAATTTTTATAAGCGTTTTTGGGGGGGTCACGCTTGTCTCAAACTGCTTTCTTATTTCTAATTTCGATTTTGTGGGGTTTGGGAATGAAGTCCTTTGTGGCCCAATGCAGTCAATACATTTTAATGATATCGTTCAAAGCAATTAAAAACCCAAAGGGTTTACTAACCCCTTTTCCCTGTTTATTCATTTAAAGAAACAGCGTTTTTACAATTCAAATACCATTTAAATTTTTTGTTGTCATTTTTTTGCGAAATTTATCCAAGGTTAAATTTAAAGGGTTATTCGCTGTTGGGTTTAAAAGAAACTTCTATTTCCCCCGGCAAAAAAAAATTTTGCCTGCCATAAATATAACCGAAGGTTAATTACAAGTTTTTCTTTTTTTTTGGTACCGTAAAATACATCCGTTTTAACAGTACAAAGCTGATTTTTTTTGGGGTTGCTCTTTATTTTGGAAATTTACTTCAGGGGTTTAATTTAAAGCTTTTTGGTTGTGGTCACAAAAAGAAACATTCTTTTTCACCCCAAAGAAGAAAATTTGCCTGTAGCAAATTCAAAAACTAAAGGGTTTAAATTACAAGTTTTTCTTTTTGTTGTGCTGTAAATACCCCCTTTTAAAACCTACAAACGGGTAATTTTTGGCAGACATTTTTTTTGCGCAATTTCAAAGGGTTAAAAGTATTTTTCTGCATTTGAACTTAGTAAAAAAAAATTTTTTTTCCCACCCCCAAAAAAAAATTTTTTGCCTGTAGTTTATTCATAACCGAAGGGTTTTTAATTACAAGTTTTTTGTTTGTTGTGTAGTAAAATACACCCCTTTTTAAAACACGCTAAAAAAGTTTTTTTTTGGTTGTATTTCTTTTGCACAATTTACATCCAGGGTTTTTTAAGCGTTGTTTGTGTTGGGGTCACTAAAAGAAATGTTTTTTTTCATCCCAAAAAGAAGAAAATTTGCCTGAGATAATTCATAACCAAAGGGTTAATTAAGCCTTTTTGTGTTTTATTTCAGTAAAATACACAGTTTTTTTAAACGGCACATACAAAAAATTTTTTTCCGGGCCATTTTGGAGCGCAATTTATTTCCTGGTTCCCCAAGCTTGTTAGGGGGTTCATTTGGAGTCAAAAAAAGGGTGTGTTTTTAATATACAGATATCTTCTCAAACATGTTGTCATTTAAAACAAACGTATGTCAGACAGAGGGGGGGCAGGCTTTTCACCGCGGTGGCATGGACAAACATTCCTGGAGCAGCCCAGGGCGCAGCACAGAAGGGACTGGCAGAGGGGGCCTCGGTGAGGCCAAACTGCCGCTGTCCTGGCCGTGTGTTTTACCGCAACCCAGGGTTTTGATTGGTTACTAGGTATCCACTTCCCCCCAGAGCATCTGACAACCCCAGCCAAGTCGGGGGATCTTTAGACCAACCCTTAGTTGGCATGGCCCGGGGGGGGTCAGCGGCCCTCCCTCCTCAAACCCCCTCTTTTCCCCCTCCGGTTCTTTAGCCAAGATTTCTATGTGGTCTGGGCCGCGCCAAAATTTTGCAAAATGAAAAATTTGAGCAGAAAGTCAGCACTATTTCAGGAAGAAAATGGGCCAATATCACTGCTTTTTTGGGGCAAATTTTTTTTTTTTTTTTTTTTGGGGTTTTTTTTTTGTTTAAACCTCTGATACCAAGAACCGGTGAGGGGCAGGCGTGGTATGAAAAAACAAATCGATGATGGAGGACCACTTGGGGCCGGGTGAAGAAGGGCTTCATCATCGTCAGGAGAAGAAGGGGTCAGCTTTCGCGTCAGGCAGCGGCGTAGCCGCAAGTGGGTTGGTGACCGTAGTCGCAGGGTTTGCGCGTGTGAGTCGGGAAAAGCGGCCCCGGGGTTTGAAAACCCCCTTCGAGGTCCAAGAAATCCCCGGCCCGGGGCTCAGCAGGCAGGGGGGTAGTATCACTCATGGGAGCTTGGGGTAAAAAAAGTACTCCCGGGGGGGGCAGATTTTTTGCTAAGACACCAGAGGAGCCGAAAATGGGTAAGTAGAACTGTAGGGAGAAAGTAAGCGCGGCCCGGGGGGCTAACGTAGCACCACGGGCCCCGGTCAAAAACAGCAGGCACCCCCCGGTGGCCTGGGAGAAAATTGGCCAGATTTTGGGAGTCCATTTGCCGCCAAGAATAGCAGCAGGCCCCCCATGGACCATGCCATTGCAGCCATCAAGGGTCCACCCCCTCTGCAGAAGGGGGTGTTTCCATTACATGTCCCGGTCCAGATGTTGCTTCGTACTCATGGCGCTAGCAGTCGTTCAGCGGGGGGATTTTTCAAAGAGACAAAGTATCGTCCCCAAAATCCTAAGGGGCAGAAGTTTAAACCCTACTCCTGTCCCAAATTGTTGGTATTCAGTCTCTCCCCTTTTCCCAAATGGTGGACTTTGCATCATTCAGTAAAAAAAGGGGGTGCCGAGCCCAGTGGGGAGTTTCCCAAACCCTAATTTCTTTTCCAAAAAAAGGGAGTACCGCACTTCAAAATATGTAAAAAAAGGGGGGCCGTCCTTGAGCTTTTCGGGGGGTTTTTTTCAAGGTATGGCAGCGTGACGTGGGGCTGTAATATGGTCAGGGCCAGTACATGTCCTTTTTCGGCCCCCGGGTAATGTTTCGCCCCGGCACAACCAAAACTTGGGAAGGGGATCCCTTTTCCTCCCGTTGTAAATGCAGTCCGCTCCCAAAGTCCCCTCCCCTTCCTACACCCCTCCCCAGCCTCCACAAGTACTGCTCCAAAACCATGTGTGGCACAGCGGTGTCACGCAGTTCTAACCTGGCTTGCCTGGAAACGAAGCACAAGGGGGGGAAACTGCTCCGCTTCTGCAGAAAGAAAGATGTGTGGCTTTCCCCCGCGCCAACGCAAATGGGAACCATGGTGGGGGAAAAGGGGGAAAAAATTTTGGTGGGCGTGCACTGGGGAGGGATGGTCCTGCCCCCTGCGGGCATTTTTTCAATGGTGTGAAAATTTCCCTGAAGTCTTCCACCGACTTCAGAAGTTCTGAAAATGGCGGGAAATGTCTGCACTTCCCCATTTACAAGGCCAGGAACCCCTCCCGAGTTGAGCGGCAGAACGGCCCCCCCCAACAATCTATTTGCGATGTTTCCACCCCTTGGAAATTCCCGTGCACAGTTGGCCCCACTGTATGAAAAGAGAAAAGGCCCTTTAAAAATTTTTTGTGATCCCGAGGAAGGATATCCCCCCTGTAAATTTGATGAGCCCGTGGCAGTCATGCGTGACAATTTCCCTTTTTTTGGACCATTCAAGGGCGAGTTTTGTCAGTGAGGAAACCAGAATAACGTTTCCCCTGTTCATTCTGGAACAGATGTGAAAAATCGTCGGCGGGGAAGGGGGTGGGATAAATCTCGCGGCCCCAAAGAATCCGTGGGGATGAATGGAGGAGGAGGGGTTGGAGCAGAAGCATTGTCTGGTACAATATGGATTTTCTACCCAGGGGACAAGGGGAGGAGCGGGAGAGTGGAGGGGGAAAATGGAGATGGGGAAGATGGGCAGAGCCCCGAAGCCCCGGGGGCATTACAGTGGAGATGGAGGCAGGGAGCCCCCGGACACTTGTGCGAGGGCCCCGCAATGTGATTTGCCTGGTGTGACAGGAATAGTCAGATGCAGGGGATAATTCTGGCTTCCCCCCTTTGGCCCCTCGTAGGTCCAAAATGGGACCCTTTTTTCCCCAGTGTAAAGGGGGAGGACAAATCAAATATATAGGGAAATCTCCGAGTCATGCCTAGTGGGGCATCGTCCCCCCTTGACAGGTCTGCCCGGGGGGGTTTTCAGTTCTTTACAACTCCCAGGCTGGGGGGGGAAGGTGGGGAAGTAGAGAGTACCAGCCCCCATATCGCAAAAGACTGGATCATGATGAAACCCTTTCCTTCCCCCCTAGTGAAGAGGGCAGTGCCAGCAGCTAAGCGGGTGGGGGGGGCCTTGAACCAAAGGGGGCCTATTGGCGCACCGACCCCCCAGTTAGAAGATCCGTGGATACTGGGGAGCCCAATGGATGTGTGTCCCCCTGCCCAGTTTGAGTGGGAAGCTGTCCGCCCGGGCCTAGTTGGATAAGGGGTGTTTTGGGTGGGGGCCCCTTTTCCCCGGAGAACCCCCTTTTAGGGGGAAAATTTAAAAGATGACCTTTGTAAGAGAATCAGGGTGGGTCGCCGGAAATTTCCCCAAAAAACCCTTTGGCGCCCAAATTTCATCCCATGCGCCACCCCAAATTTTTAGAAAAAGAGTTGGGGTTTAAAAAAAACCCGCCCCACCCCTATTTCTGGGACCCCGGATGCCACAATTTTCTGACGTTTCTCAGTGCCTACCCCATCTTTTCCCGGGGTGGGATTGCCCCCCCACCCCCAACTCTGTCTTGGCCCCTTTTTTTGACCCATGTGCTGCTGGTTGTGGGGCCGTGAAGCCCAGTTGTCTTGTGCCCCTTGATTCATGTGTTTTGCCCTCACCCACACTCCTTTTTATTGTTATGTGGCCTCCCTGTTTTTTTAGGAATTTCATTGTGCCCCCTTCCCCCATCTGCTATGGTGACCCCCATCTCTTATTTTCCCCCTTTTGGCCCACACTGTTTTCCACCCCCGAAAGTCATTGTCCGTGCCTGACCCCTTTTGTGCTGTGGGCTGCCGTACCTCCACCTTGTCATTGTGAATTATGACATCATGCGCTGCTGCTGTTTTGGGGCCGTGAAAAACTTGTATTGTGCCATCTGACTTCATGCTGTTGCTGCCTATACCTTTGCATTGTGCCATTGTGAAATTTTTTTGCCCCCGAATTTTTTTTGTGCCACCTTTGCCTCATGCGCTTTTTTGCCGTGACCCCCCCTCTTATATTTTGATTGTGGCCCACTCCTGTTTTTTTGCCCACATCCCAAATTTATTGTCCATTGCCCTCATTGCTGCTGTCCCTGACCCCCACCCCTTTCATTGTGCACTCTGTGGCCTACCCCTGTTTTATCCCACCTAGAATTTCATTTGCCACTCTCTGCCCCTCGTTGCTGGCCGTGCCTCCATCTCTGTCATTGTGCCACTCTGTGGCCTATTTTTTTCCCACCCCCAGAATGTATTGTGCACTGGCCCTATGCGCTGTGTGGCTTTGGTGCCCTACACACTCTTATTGTCCACTCTGCCCTCATGTTGGCTGTGGGGGGGCCCGTATAACCCGTATTGTCCCATTTTGCCCTATGTGCGGGTCCCCCGTCCCCCTCCATTTGTTTTGTCCCATCGGGGTATATTTTTTAAACCCCCTCCAAAATGTTTGCCCCATGTCTGCCCTCAGTGTGCTGTGGCTGGCCCCAAAAACCACACCGTGTATTGTCCCCTCTGTGCCTACCCCTGTTTTTGCCACCCCAATGTCATTGTCCATTTGACTATGTGGTGGGCTCCCGACCCCCACTCTGTCAGATGTTGCCCCCTGAGCCCTCGGGTTGTTTTTTCCAGCTTTCGTCCCAGGGACTTTAAGGCTACTTCCCCCCGTGGTTTTTTGGGTCATTTTTTCCCCTCTTTTTCCCCAGGGAATTTTATAGTGAAGTGTTTCCCTTAAGGCCGTCAGCAACATGTCATACTAAAAACAACATTTTTGAAGCCCCAAACAAGCCCCTCTGAAATTTTTAGCTGGCACCTTTCCGCACCCTGCAGCTCGTGCAGTGGAAATAGTGATTTTAAGGGTTTTGCCCCGAGTAATTGGACCGAAAAAAATTTTTGTCGGAAATTCGGCAAAGTCCCCGAATCAAATTTTTGAGATCTTCGCCATCTCTATTAATGACACACTGTTCAGTGCCCACCAATTCAAGTTCAGGAAGGTCTTGGAGGCCCTGGAAAACCCCGTAACTTTTTGCAAGGGGGGGAGTGAGTTCCAGACAACCCTTGAGGGCGTGTAGGAGGAATCAGGGGTTTTTTTTCCCCGGGGTTTTAAAAAACCCCAAAGGGGCAATACTCCCGGTGTGAGTACTTGTTTTTGGGGATGGGAGTGCCCCAACCATCATAAAGGGGGGAATCTTGAACGTTTTTTGTGGGTAGAAACCCCTAGGTTTGTTTTTATGTTTTTTGTACATGCCCTGCGTGTAAAAGGGTTGGAGAATAAAGGACTGGGCAGGCTAAAAAAAATTGTGTGGGTGATTATTAGATCCCCGGTGACGGGCAACCCCGGAGAAAAGTTTTCTCCGGGCCGCCCAAAGATGGTCCGAAAAAAAGGGTATTAAAAAAAAAAGAAAAAAAGTAAAAAAAAAATTTAAAAAAAAACGAAAAATAAAATAAAAAAACATACACCCCCCTTGTTATGATTTCCCCGCCCCCAACACGCTCCCTTTACCTTTTCGGCTCACTAGGGAAGGGGTTGCACGCGGTAGGTATTGGGCTGCGGCGCTTTTGTTTATGCCGGGGGACTACCTAACCAGCTCCAGTTGCGTTTACTTTGTTTGGTGCACGTGCACTATAGGGTGGTGTGGTTTGTCTTGGTTTTTAAACAGCAGGCGCCAGTAATTGGTAATTGGGGGCGCTGACCTTATATATTCCCAGCCCTGGTCATTCCCCCCCGGATAAAAGCATGTGTTGTACAGAAAAAGGATTAGAAGCCTTGTAGTATTTCTGGTTTCGATTCGCTTGCCTTTGTCCATCGAATAACCTTCAGCCTTTTTGACCTTTCCCGCTTGTCCCCCACTCCCAAATTTGCCTCAGACTTGTACTTTCTCAAATTTTTATATTTCCCCTTATACTTTTTGGGTTTGTCCTGAATTGTTAAAAGAAAGATTGCTTTGTGATAATTTGGGAAAAACTTCATCACCAGTTAAAATTTTTTATTAAAACTCCCAACTTTTAAAAGTTGAAATGATATCCTTAAAAAAGCTTTTTATTAGGGGGTTTGCTATGCTGAACCACATTTTTTTTATGGTTATCAACTTTGGAGCAACCCATTTTTTTATACCGTGAGCAAGGGCCGAAAGAAAACCCGAAAAGGTTGGTTCCCTCTGTGTACCTTGATGTTTTTTGTCAAAGGAATAAAAAAGGTTTAATTTTTGCAACGATACCTGGCCCCTTCCCAAATTTCTTTTGTTTTGTGCATGTTATGGGCTTGAGCGTGACCGAAGGATCCGGGGTTTGGATGTGCGCTAATAGGAAAGAACAGTCTCTGGAGACTGTGAAGTGGTGATTGTGCCTTTTTCCCCGGTTTTTTGGGTTTCAGTTTTTAATGCATTTTTAATATAGAAAACCAAAAAAGGCGAAGGGGCCTATTTTTGGTGGGGAATCGATTCTAACGAAGGGGAATTTTTTAGAATTTCCGGGAAAACTTCGGTTTGGAACGAAGTGAATTTGGAGTTTCGGGTGAACGAAATGTGCTTTGATTAAAAAGGCTGGAGCACTGGCCCTAATGGGGAAAACCTTGGGGGGAAGAAGGGCAT
>JAODAL010063194.1:0-19366 GCA_025379985.1 Phyllomedusa bahiana
TTTTTTTTTTTTTTTTTTTTAACCCCTTTGTTGGAAAGAGTTTGGCCGAATTTTGAGCGAGGGAAAAGAGGAAGACGTTTGCTAGTGCCCCTCGACCAGAGCTTTGGGAAATAAAGGGCTCCATCTCTCACATGATGTTTGGGATGCCCCATTTCCTCCAACATGATCCTCGCATTAAGGCCATCAAAATGAACAACAGTTACTGGGTGGCCACCCTCCTGGATCCCCGGTACAAACAAAACTCAGCACTTTCCTTCCACCCACCCAAATAGAGAGTAAAATGCAGGAAAGGGAGACCTTGCTGATTGATCAACTGGAGACACGTTGCTCTGCTTCACGTTCCCCAAATGTCACGGGGAAACAACACCAGCGACTGACAGCAGTAGAGTGCCAAGTAGCGTAGCGGCCAGCAGCAGGCAAGGTGGCAGAAGCCTAATGGGTGACCTCTGGCAATCTTTTTACCACCTCCCCAAACGCATGCAATGCAGGGCACACATCCAACACACAGAGACCATTTAAGATCATGGTGCACGACTATCTGCGTCTCAACACCGATTTTTTGTATTTGTTCCGGACCAATAGACTTCTGGGAAATCCAAAATGGACGAAGGCCCGAGCTGGCTCGCCACGCCATAGAGGTGTTGTCCTGCCCGGCAGCCAGCGTCATATCTGAGCGACCTTCAGCACAGCTGGAGGAATTCATTACAGACAAACGCATCCGGTTTTCCACAATAATGTGGATCGTTTGACTTTCATCAAGATGAATCAGGAAAGGATCTCTGATGATGTTGTGGCCCAATTGCCGAGTCACCGATTAGTTGCCGTCTACTTCACATTCCTCTTAAAACAAAATGGTCCTCTTAAAAAACTTTTTTTTAAAATGACATTTCTTACTGCAATTTTTATTCTCCCTTTCAAAATTTCCATTTCAAATTTTGGCTGTTTGCTGTGAGTAACTTAAAAGAAAAAATGGTTTTAATGGCACCCCCAATTTTTAATACTAAATCTTTAAATTTTTTTGGGTCATTTGCGTGAGATACAGCATAATTAGGTCCTTTGGAACAGAAATGTGCTTTAAGTGGCATTCTCCCTCACAATTTTTAATAGTGGCTGAGAAGTCATATTTTTTAATTTTTTGGGGTTTATGTTCTGTGAGATACAGCAATAATTATGTCCTTTGGAACAGAAATGTGGCTTCTAAGTGGCATTTCTCCTCACAATTTTTAACAGTGGCTGAGAAGTCATTTTATAATTTTTTGGGTCATGCTGCTTGAAATCAGCAATATACAGGGCCTATTTAAAAAAATGTGTTTGTTCTAATGGACCATTTGTTCTTCACAATTTTTGAAAGTGGCTCAGGTTCCATGTTTTGAATTTTGGGGCATTTTGCTTGAAATGCAGCTATACTACAGGTCCTATTATAAAAAAAATGTTGTTTCTAACAGACATTTGTTCTTCACAATTGTCCAAAGTGGGCTCAAGGGTCATGCTTTGAATTTTGGGGGCATTTTGCTGTGACATGCAGCTTTTACTACAGGTCCTATTATAAAAATAATGTTGTTTCTAAAAGACATTTGTTCTTCACAATTGTCAAGAGTGGCTCAAGGGTGATGGTGCTGTCAGAAACAGGAATAGGTAGGACACTGTTAATGGACACATATTGCAAAATGACTTGTTTTTGCAAGATCTTTAACATAGCTATCAATCCCTGTATTGAGACAACCCATTTAATACAATTAAAAAAAAGAGAAACAAAGACATGGTGGGATTCCATCCTATTTAAAAATGTGTTTTCTAGAATTAAACTACTAAAAAACTTGCATGTACAAAATAGCTGGTAAAAAAATTCCTCTGAATTGTACAAGGGAGGTACAGGAAAACTTGACCAGATGTAGGTTATTCAGAGGACATGGAGTATGGAGCACGGACAGAGAACAAAGTACAGAGACAATTTCCTCCAGCACGTTGAGTAAAATGAGAAAAAGAATGCCAAGAAAAAGGGCACCTAGTGGAACAGGAGCGTTAACCACCAGTATTTCCAAGTGAAGCTCAATTGGTCCGCACTCATACGGAGGGGCAAGCGCTACCCAGGTCTTGACTGTGTACTGAGGAAGGCTGGAGTTCTCACACTTCCGCTTCCGCACTCTGCTTCAGCACGACAGTTTTCGTTGCTGCGTCATCAGGGCATTTTAACCTGCGTGTTAATAGATGACAGACGCCAGCCTGGGCTCTCACCGCACCCACTGTAACTCCGGCCCTGGGTCATGCTAGATGGCTACGGACAGGTATAGTCCATGTCCAGTTCAACTAAAAAGGTGGATTGAAAGACGCCTTTTTCTGGCACTTATAAATCGGGGTCAGACAGGTTTATGGATCATACTGTGGCCCCAGGACAGGGACAGTATATGTCCCTTTTTCAACTAAATTGGTGTGTCTGAAAACTGTCCTCTTTTTTTCCTGCACTTTTAATCTGTGGGTCAGACAGGTTTAATCGGTGCATACTGCGTCCAAGACAGGACTAGTATATTGTCCAGTTCCAACTAAAATGGTGGTTGAAAGAGACTTCGTCCTTTTTTCCGGCGCGCGTTTTAATATGTGAGGGTCAGACAGTTTAAAGGGTCATGCTGCGGTCCAGGACAGGGCTTGTCAATGTCCAGTTTAACTAAAATGGTGTGTTGAAAGACTCCTTTTTCCGGCACTTTGAATATAATCTGGGGTCATACAGTTTATTGGTCAAAACTCGGTGTCCAGGACAGGTTCTAGTCAATGTGTCGCAGCTCAAACTAAAATGGTGGTTGAAAGACCCTTTGTTGATCCAGGCACTTTTTAATCTGTGGGTCAGACAGGTTTAAGGGTCATGCGAGCGTCCAGGACCAGGTTTTGTCAATATTCCAGTTTCAACTAAAATGTGGTTGAAAGACTCCTTTTTCTGGCACTTTTTAATCTGGGGTTCAGACAGGTTAAATGTCATACAGCGGTCCAGGACCATTTCTAGTCAATGTCCAGTTCAACTAAAATGGTGGTTGAAAGAACTCCTTTTTTTCCGGCACCCTTTTTAATCCTTGAGTGGTCAGCGTCGAGGTTTAAGGTCATGCTGGGTCCAGGACGTATGGTTTTGTCAGATGTCCAGATCAACTAAATTGGGTGGTCTGAAAGACTCCTTTTCCGGCACTTTTTAATCTGTGGGTCAGACAAGGTTTAAAGTCAAACCAGCGGTCCAGGACAGTTCTATTCAATGTCCAGATAAAACTAAAATGGGCGTTGAAAAGACTCCTTTTTTTTCTCCGGCACTTTTTTTAATCTTTGGTGTCTTGCATGTTTAATGGGTCATTGCTGCAAGTGCCAGACAAGGGATATACAATTGGTTCCAGTTCAAGGTAAAATTGTAATGTGTTCAAATAATACGCCTTCTGGCACTTTTTAATTTGTGGTGTGATGCAGGTTGTAAGGGTCATGCTGTGGTACAAGACAGGGATATTGAATGGTGTGTGACTTTTTTTTCTGTGGCTTTTTTATAACCTAAGTGTTGTGCCTTAGATTGTAGCAGGTATCCATTTGACTGTTTGTCTGAGTTAAATCCACTTCTCCACCCTGTTTGGATGAAAAATGAAGTGTTGATTGCTCTCGTCCATAGACTTAAATGGTCATCGCTCATAATCGACTGCTCACTATTCGATAAACCTTATCGATGGTGGCCCAACTATCCGACTATCGCCCTATGTCGATAGCCAACGAATCGCGATCTGTTGTCGATAGTCCAACGTAATCGCTATCAACGACTAATTCTAAACGAAGTGGAATTCGTTTAGAATATCAGGAAAACTTCGATTCTGAACGAAGTCGAAGTTTGTGGGGTGATTCGTGGGAAACGAAGCGTGTTTTTAAATTGATACAATCCGTTGGCAAGCAACATGGCGTTACATGGGGCAAAGACTTTGGGAGTAGGAAAAACATCCTCATGACAATGTGCAGAATTAAGACAATCAGAGACCACAGTTGGGATTCTCTGACGTCACCTGCACTATATAAGTCCGGATGCGACGCTGGCCGTATCACACTCTTGGTCACCCATTTAAGGAGGGGGTCCGGGGGGTTTGGAAATTATTAACTAAAAAAAAAAAAAATTTTTGGAAAAAAAAAAAAAAATTTAAAAAAAAAAAAGGAATTTAAAAAGAGTAAAAAAAGGGGGGTTAAAAAAAAAAAATTTTTTTTTTTTTGGGGGAAAAAAAAGTGAAAAAAAAAAAAAATTTTATTAAGGGAAAATAAAATTTAAAAAATTTTTTTTAAGGGGGGAAGGGGGTTTAAGGGGGGAAAGGGGGATAGGGAAATTTTTTTTTTTTTAAAAAAAAAAAACAATTTTTAAAATTTTTTTTTTAAAAAAAAATAAAAAAAAATTTTGGATAAAAAAAAGGGGTTTAAAATTTTAAAAAAAGAAAGAAAGATAAAAAAAATTCCCAAAAAAAAAAAAACAAAAAAATTTTTTCCCCCAAGTAACCCCAAAACCAAATTCTCGGGGAACCAAAAAAAAACCTTTCTAACTAATTTTGGGGGGTTTTTTGTGGGCAAGCTTTTTTAAAAAAAAACCCCCCGGGAAAGCAACAGGTTTTTCATGGGGCAAAACGGGTGGCCCCAAGACAAGGGCGTAAGACCGGACCGGGGTTTTTCCCCCACAATAAGCCGGGAGGGCGGGGCCGTTCACACTCCTCTCCTTTCCCGGCGAAAAAAAATTCTAAAAAAAAAAAAATTTTTTTCCGGATATGGGGGGCGGGGGGGGGAGGCCATTTTTTCTAGAACGTTTCCCCCTTTTAATTTTTTTTGTGTGGTATTGGAATTGAAGTCCAGGTTGCCCAATTCAGCTGCATATACATTTTTAAAGCATCTCTCAGTTCTGGAGCACATTAATTTCCAAGGGGATCTAAGCCTGTTTTTGCTGTTGTATTCAGTTAAAGAAACAGCGTTTTTTCAATCCACAACCAGTGAATTTTTTGGGTCTCATTTTTTTTGCGAATTTATATCCAAGGGGAATTAAAATGTGTTTTTGCTATTGTGTCCCGTAAAAAAAAACAGTTTTTCATGCCAAAGAAGAAATTTTTCCCTTTGCATAATTTATACTGAAGGTTAATTAAGCATGTTTCGCTTTGTTATCATAAAATACACGCGTTTTTTAAAACACCACATACCATTTAATTTTTTCTGCTCTTTTTTTGCGCGTTTATATCCAAGGGTTCCCCAAGGGCCGTTAGTGGGGCTTTTTGGGGTCAAAAAACAGGGTGTGTATTATCTTTACGTATTTCATTAAAAACAGTCCCTTTAAATTTTTTTTAACAAAAAATGTCAAGGGGGAGGTGGGGAGGCTCCTTCCCCATGCGAGTGGCAGTGGGGACAAAATTCCTGGGCGGCACGGTCGCAGTACAGTAAAGGGGCTTGCAGCAGGGTCACCGGGTGGCCCGAACTGCCGGTGTCATCTACGGCGTGTGTTGACCAGCAATCCAAGGGTTCTTATTGGTTTCTAGGTCATCCCCTTTCCCCTAAAGATGACATCTAAAACCCCCAGCCAAGAGTCAGGGGGAAGGGTCGGGACCAACCCTTAGTTGGCAGGGGCCGGAACCCAAGATGTTTTGGGAAGCTGCTACGCAAAAAAAACTTCGGGCAAAAATATACCATTTTTCCTTTTTCTACTTACTAAGGGTTTTAAAATTTTTCCGTAAATGTTGGATTTTACACTGACTGGAAAAAATTTTTGACGGGAACTTTAAAAGCCCTTTCCACTTGTTTGGGGATTTGCCTTTTAAATTTAGACCAAGGGGGTGGTTTCGTGTGGAGACTTCCTTAAGTGGTTACTGCATAGATTTTGGTTACAAATTTATTGGATGGCCGGGGAAAGGGGGTCAGGGGCCCCACCTGTCCTAAAACCCCCTCTGTCCCCCGGTTTTCCCTCAGCCAGGATTACTATGTGGTCTGGGCTCGCCCCCACTTTTAACAGCAGGATGAATAATTTGAAGGGGGAAACAGTCACCAGCTATTTGGGCCCAGAAAAAGAAAGGGGGCCAATATCCTCGGGTTTTTCCCTTTGGGCGGAAAATTTTAAAAGGGGGGAGATTTGGCTTTTGGGAGATCTTTTTTGGTGAGGGGTACCCTTGCTTTCCCAAGACCTTTGGGGGGGCGGGCAGTAAAGTTCAAACAATCGATGATGATGTACCAACCGCACTTGGGAGGGGGTGAAGCAAGGGTTCTTTTCATGTCAGAAAAAGGAGGGCGTAAAGCTTCCCACGTCAGGCAGGGGGCCCTTTACCAGCAAGTGGGCATTTGTGGCCGTGAGTCCACCCCGGGGTTTGCAGCAGTGCGGGGTTTGGGGAAAGCCTGCCCCCAGGGGGGAAAAGAAAAACCCACTTGGGCCAGGTCCAAAAAAAGTAGGGCACGGGGGTCGTGGGGCAGCGGCTTTAATAGTAACTCAGTGCAAGAGTTTGGGGGGAAAAATCAGTTTACTCGGGGGTGTTTTGGCAGTTTTTTTCTAACACCCCGGGGGGGCCAAAATTTTGGGTATATTGTAGAATCTGGGGGCAGAAAAAAAGGAAGTTTGGCCAGGGGGGCAAAAAAAATGGCACCACGCCCCGGCGTCAACACAACGGGCGTCACCATCCGGGGGGCCTGGGAAAAACGGGCTCAAAAAGGGCGGTGGTCCATCCTCCGCCGCAGCGGGCCCCGGGTGGCACACATCCCTTTTGCGGGCCGGGTAAAGGGCCCCCCCACCTCGGGAAAAAGGGTTTAGCTGTTTCTTTTGGGCCATACCCCTTTGGTCCAAAACCCCCTGCTCCTCGCTACCCCATGGCGCCAACAGTCTTTAAAAGGGAGGCGATTGCAAGAGACAACGGGAATGGGGCCCAAACCCCAATCCAAAGGGTTTGAAAGAAGCTGCCCGGTGTTCCTGCCCAAAAATTGTTGGTTCGGGTCCCTTCCCTTTCCCAAAGGGGGGGACTCGGGAAACCCTTAAAAATTAATGGCCTGTGCCGGCTGGGGTGGAGGTTTCCCCAACCCGGGGTAATGTTTTTTCCAAAAAAGGCAGTACCGGGCCCTTTCCCAAAAATTTATTTTGAACGAAGGGGGGCCCAGTTTTTGAGTTTTATCGCTTTTTTCCCAAGGTGCACCCCCCAGCGCGGACGTTGGAGTTTTTAAATTTTTGGTCGGGGCCATACATTTTTTTAAGGCCCCGGGAGGAATGTCCCTTCCCTGCCCGGGGCCCACCCCCAACAATTTTGGACGGAGACGTGTTTTTCCCCTCCATGTTGTCAAACGGGCGGCTCC
Source organism: Phyllomedusa bahiana (assembly GCA_025379985.1). Taxonomy (NCBI): domain Eukaryota; kingdom Metazoa; phylum Chordata; class Amphibia; order Anura; family Hylidae; genus Phyllomedusa; species Phyllomedusa bahiana. The sequence continues at coordinate 7,303 of JAODAL010063194.1, forward strand.
GCGTCAATGTCTGCCTCCTCGTCCCCCCACCACCCTCACCCTCCACAAGTACGCTGCATCATCCCAAAAATTTTGGGGCACAGCTTTTGTCACACAGTTCTACACCTGGTTTGGGGCCTGGGCAAAGGGAAAGTCCCACAGGGAGGAAACGGGCTCCGAATTTCATGCTGCAAAAAATCGTGTGTGGCTTCCCACGCCAACTGCAAATTGGAACCATGGTGACGAACAATGGGAGTAAATGGGGTTGCGCGCGCACCAGGAGGGAAAGGGGCCCTGTGCCCTAAAAAGGGAAAACGTTTTTTCAATCTGGTTGGGGAAAAGGGTTTCCCGAAAATCCCTTTCCCCCAATCTTCAGAAGATTCTGAAAATGGGCCCGGAAACTGGCATGCACTTCCCCCCATTTCCCACAAAGCCAAGGGACATCCTCCTCGAGTTGCGCGGCCCGAAGGGCCCCCCCCCAACCCCACGCTGATATGCGATGTTTTTTCCCCTCATTGGAAATTTCCCCTGGAAAAAGTTGGGCCGACTTTATGAACAGAGAAAGGGCCCCTTAACCCATTTTTTTTTATTGGGAGGCGGACGGGTTTTCTCCCCCTTTTGTAACTTTTTTAAATCAGGCCCCGTGGGAAACTTTATGCGTGAAAAAAAGCCGTTTGCTTTAAAGCCATTTGAAAGGGGGCCAAAGTTTTACAAATCGCCAGGACCCACGGGGTGAAAAAACGTCATTTTCCCCTGCTTCAAATTTTCCCGGGAACGATGCTGTACATCTGTCTGGGGGGGGGACTGGGACATGTCGACTTTCAAACTCATGGGCCCATGGGGCCCGGGGGGGACTGAACTTTGAGGGGGGAGGAGGAGGGCATTGGAACACAAAACATTGTTTTGGTGAAATGAGTGGTTTTTCTACCCAGGGGACCAAAGAGCCGGGAGGGGCAGGGGCGCTGGAGGAGGTAGTGGAGATGAAGAAGAAAGAGGCCCGATGACCTGCAAAACACCGGGGCCCCGTATTTCCCGGGGGAATGGGGGGGGGTCCCTCGGAAATCCCTTGTGCAGATGGCCCGCCCTGCTGAATTTGCCTGGCAGTGACCGGGCCAAAAAAGTCACCATCTGGCAAAAGGGGGACCCTTTTGGTCTCCACCCTATTGGACCCTCGGGTTCCGGTCCAAAATGGGGGGCCTTTTTCCCAGCTGCGGGGGGAGGGACAAAAATCAAATTTTCTTTATTCAAAAATGGTGCGGCAACGTCCCCTTTCCCCCGACAGGTCTGACCGGGGGGGTTCCGGCCCCCGTCACGTACCACTGCCGCAGCTGCTGTGGGAAAGGTTTAGGGGAAAGGGGCGGGGGACCTGGGTCCCCTCTAGCAACCTAAGCTGGAGTCGCTGATAAACAATTTCTTCACCCCCCCTTTGTGAGGAGGGCACTCGCCAGCGCAACAGGAAACCCGGGTCCCGACACCCCGGGGTCATTGTGCCCTCTCTGCCCCCATTTTCTGCTGCTGTGGGTCCAACCCCCACCCCTTTCAAATTTTGGGCCCCTCTCTGAACCCCATGCTGTGGGTGATGCTGCTGGGCCGGGGACCTCCACATGTCTTTTTTCCACTGTCGACCTCATGCGGGGATGTTGCTCCTGCAAAGACCCCACCATTTCTTGTTTCCCCCTTTTGTGGCCTACTCTTTTTTTTCCAACCCCCAAATGTCATTGTGGCCCCTGTCTGAATTTTGCTGCTGGGTCTGGCCCCCTGCCGTGACCTCCACACTCTGTCATTGTGCCACTGTCTGACCTCATGCTGCTGCTATTGATGACGTCATCTCTACACTGTGTCATTGTGCCACTTTGTGGGCTCCTGATGTTGCTGCCACCTCCAGAATTTCTCATTGTGCCACTCTGTGGCCTACTCATGCTGCTGACAAGTGACTGCTGTCTCACTACAACACCCTGTGGTTTCCTAATGATGTGGATTCCCCTTACTGTGCTGAGACCTGTGCTGGCTCCAGTAACCTACTACTGTGTTCTTTGACGCTACCGTAGGATCTTAGCCCTCAGCTTGTCTTTTTCCAGCATTCCTGCTGCAGTTTTTTTGTAAGTTTTGCCCTCTTAAGTGCCCAGGGAATTTTATAGTGAAGCGATTCTAAGAGCGGCAGCAGTCATATGCGTGTCATATTAAAACACAGCATTGCATGAAGACCAAACCAAGCTCCCTCTGCATATTTAAGCATGGCACAATGTTCTACAGCACAGCAGCAAGGAAATAGCTGTTTTTTAATGCGATTTGTCCCGAATTCGGACCGAAGCGGATTTTTGAGAAATTCGCCCATCTCTAGTAACCGACAACAATTTAGGGTAGTAGACAGTTGAATAGAATAGTCAAATAATAAGCTAGACCAGAACCTTCAAAGCACAGACTAAGTATACTATTACCGTTCACTTAAGGGGCTTTTTTCTCACCATGCTGTTTGTCAGAGCCGCAGTCAACTTCAGGCTCCCACTTCCTGTTTAGTCTTTGGATGGTTCTACAGCAGTGATTGGCACTTCAGTTCTGACATTCCTAGCTGAGCCGCGGTCCGCTTGCTGGCTTGTGGGCATGCTCGTATTGCCAGCAGGAACTTGTTTAGTGGCGCTCCTGCTCTTATAGGGAACAGGTGGCTTCTTTCTGGGAGGTAGAAAGTCTGCAACATTATATTGAGCAGAAAATTGTCCCTCGGGGACTTCGTATTTCTCTGACACCCTCGGGTCGCAATAAATCCCCCTCCTTCCCCTCTAGGTGGGAAAAAGAGATTACTGGGTGTTCATTACACCTTATGACAGTCCTCTTAGAGGAAGAAAAAGTGACCCTTGAGTCTCTGAATAACAGACTCAAAGAACAGATTGATCTCATTCAGAAATTTTCAAGTGAACCTGAGTTCACGACTAAAGAAAAAAACTTTACAGGTAAATATATTGAACGATTTCAACATCACCTTAAAGAAAGGAAACATCGGCAATTTCTGAGGGATCTCACAGATTTCAGGGAAAACAAGGCTTACGTGTGTCTAGGTAACCGAACCCCTGGAAAAGAGATACCCACTGACGTCTCCTCAACAGAAACCGAGCAGTCGGACTCTGAGAGGGAAGGAGGTCGGAGACCTTCTAGATCACAGACGAGATGAAGGGGCAACCGGGGGGGGGGGGGAAGAAGAGGCTCTCAGAGAAAGAGGGGAAACGGACAGCGTTTTTTAGACCCGAATTACCAAATCCGATTAAGAGAACACACGACCACCCCCAGCTACCGAGTATAGTGCAGGCCCCACAAGAACTAGAATCCCAGATCATCAATTTGTCATATAAAATCTTAACATCCGATGAGATGAATCTATTACGTAAGGAACTATCATTTGTCCCGACAATGAGATTCAACTTGTTCACATGGACCAAGGACTACATGTATTTGCAAGGAAACTCTACTGGAAAAAGTTCTTTGCAGCAAAAAATAGACGAGAGAGCTCTGAAATGGGGGATCCCTGTTGATTATGCTGCAAGATGTAAGATTACTATTCGGGTTGGTAGATATACCACAAAACGATATTGGAAAGGGCCCCTTTACAAACTTGAGGGCCAAGAGTAATAAGATGCCACCAGTAGCAGAAGCCTCTTGCATTGAGGTATTTTTGGATTTAGTCCTTAAAGATCTGGCCAAGATAAAAGAGTCCAGATGGACGAATTATCTTAAATCTGAACGGGTAGCACTAGAATCCTTATCAAAGAACCGCGAGTTATGCATTAAGCCCTCTGACAAGGGGGGGAACATTGTAGTGATGAATTGTCAACAATATCGGGAGATGTGCCTGAATCTTTTAATGGATAAAAATTGTTATGCATGTTTATCAGCAGATCCTACTATGGGTTTCCAGGCAGAACTAAAAAGTTTATTAACACAGGCAAAAGAGATGGAACTCATTGACCAAGTTGAATATGACTTTCTATATCCACGTACACCAAAGGTTGCTACGTTTTATGCCTTGCCCAAAGTTCACGAGGGGGTGTCTCCCTTGAGGGGACGTCCCATTGTCTCTGGGATAGGGGCCCTCTGTCAAAATTGTGGTATCTATCTAGACCACATACTGGCACCATTTGTTGAAACCCTACCATCTTTTGTTAGGGACACTATGGATCTATTAAAGCGTATTGAAGGACTGACGATTGGTGAGGGTGCCTTTCTAGCAAGCATCGACGTAGAGGCCCTATATACGTCGATACCCCACTCGTTGGGATGCAGGGCTGTTGAATTCTTTCTCTCTTCCAGAGGGGTACATCTTAGGGCTCATAACAGGTTTGTTGGGGAACTTCTGCATTTCACCCTCACAAGGAATTATTTCTTGTTTGATGGGGATGTCTTCCACCAGCCACAGGGTACAGCCATGGGCAGTTCCTGTGCCCCGGCCTGTGCAAATCTGTACCTAGGCTGGTGGGAGACGTCCGTGGTCTTCGGTGACTCCCCTCCTCCTTTCTCTGACCATATAGCCCTGTGGGCTAGATTCATCGACGATATCTTTATCATCTGGAATGGTTCACAAGAAGAATTTACTCAGTTTGTACGGAATCTGAACGTTAATACATTTAATCTTAGATTTACGTTTGAGATTTCTTCTGAATTTCTACCATTCCTTGATATCGGTATTAGCAGAGGTCATGATGGGGAGTTAATAACTACCATCTACCGAAAACCCACAGCCACAAATTCCCTACTGCGATGGGAGAGTTGCCACCCTACACCCCTTAAAAGGGGGATCCCACGTGGACAGTACCTGCGTCTCCGACGTAATTGTTCCTCTCTGGAAGATTTCAAGAAGGAGGCTAATACTTTGAGATCTCGGTTTCTGACTAAGGGCTACCCAGATTATATATTAAGACAATCATATCAACATGCACTGACAAGGGACCGGGTTCAACTGTTGACACCAAAAATCCATACTAGCCAGGATCAAGAGACAGTAGCGCGCATCATTGGCACTTTTGACAATGCGGCCCCTCAGGTGAGACAGACCCTAAATAAATACTGGCATGTGTTGAAGATGGACCCCGATTTGGAGGATTATGTCGGGGAGGACCCCTCGATATCCTATAGAAGGGGAAGAAATCTGAGGGACTGTCTGGTCAGGAGCCACTTTGTAAACCCAAAGAAAGACATGTGGCTGACTAGACCAAATGGTTCATTCAGATGTGGGGACTGTTCTTTTTTGTGACTTGTGGAAAAGACAAATACGTTCTCCAATGATACAGGGCAAAGACCTATCAGATTAAATATTTCATTAATTGCAATGACCACACATGTGGTATATCTGATAACCTGTGCATGTGGATTGAGGTATGTAGGTAAAACCACAAGACAGCTGCGGGGAGCATTTGGGCGATATTCGCCACCAACGTGACACACCAATCTCACGTCATATACACTCAATACATGGGGGGAACTCCAAATGCCTCAAATGGAGGGGCATTGATCGAGTTTCTCCCTCTCAAAGACGTGGAAACTTGGACAGATTATTACTGCAGAAGGAATGCTTCTGGACATTTACCCTAAATACAAAGGCACCAAATGGGTTAAATGACCAGTTGGATTTCAACAGCTATTTTTAAAGTTTTTCTTTTCTTCCCTGTGTACATATAACACTGTTGAATTAACTTGATCGATTGAGCACAATATCCAAACTAACTTTATCAATGTCCCTTGGGAGAATTGGAACAGACTATCAGTTCTTTTTCCTACCAATAAATGTCGTTTTACTAGCTGTTAACTGAGCATGGTTTTAAAATCACCTGCTCAGTCTGTCTGCCCCGTTGTCGCGTCCTGCATACATTTCGGCGCGATGCTCAGCTGCGCATGTGCCGGAACTACGGACGCTTTCGCGGCGCAGTTCTCAGTTGCTGGCGCACTTATGTGATGTCACGGAGGGTGCCGCGACCGGGGCGCCTTTATCTTCCGCGCGCGCCGCCAGCTTTCGCCGTTCTCACTCACAGCCGACGGCTGTCATGCCCTTACAGGGCGGGAGAGACTTACAGTTTGGAAACTAAATAAGTAAGTTTATAGGGGTGTATGCTTTGTGGTGGGGGGTTCTTTTGGGGTTGGTTGTTTATCTCATGCCCTTTTTTGCTTTTGTTTTTGCACTTCCCACAGCCTGATGGTCTTACTGGTTTACATGACAAACCTACAAGGCAGCACTATGCTGATGAAACGTAAGGTAGTGTCCTTTTTTGTTATGTAAACACGGCATGTCACGTGGTTTCTGCATCAGTAACTACCATCAGGTATCTATCTACCCTCTAATTCTTGTGCCTTGCATTATTGCAGCCATTTATTTGTCCCTATACCCAGACACTTGGTCCACTTACATCTTTCCAGACTGTCTCCTGATGATGTCATGGATGATTGAAACATGTTGGGACGGAACCATGAGGAATAACAGGGTGTTTTTGAATTAGGGCAAGGCTGCGGACAGGAACGCCCTTATCGGGGCGATTATCCTGTATCTCTCTCAGTTAGGTAGGGGTATATTAGGTTTACAGGGCCAGGCTTTGTATATCACTCTGGTCCCACCCATGTGGTTGTTGTTTGCCTCCCACAGTTTTTTGTGAGTTTTTTGAGATAGACTACGATATATTTTAATATATTCAATAAAAGTTATTTTTTAGGACCGATTTTTCCTCTTTAAACTGTTTTTCATTAGCGGCGCTCCTGCTCTTTCTCACTTCTCTGCCGACCAGTGCACGCTCTCCCGTTCTCTAGGGCGCATGCACGCCAGCACCTTGAAGTTTAACCAGCACACCGGTAATTGGTTATTGCCTTGCACTGACCCTATATATCCAGGAAACTTTCCGTAGTTTCCTGCCGGATCTTTAGTGCATTGTGCCTATTGAGAAAGCATTCCCCCGGATTTCTTGTTTTTTTTCCAGGGTCCCTTTACCGTTGCCTCTGTCCCTCGACCCCCGAAACCTGAGCAGGGAGGGAGCTTTAATCCATAGTTCTCTATGAAAAATGTGGTTACCTAAGGGATTTGGGGAAGTATTCCGGGCCTTTAGTTTGCGAAACTCGGGGGCCTAATTAGGGGACTGAAATATGCCCCAAATTTTAAACCCGTGTGAAAAGGGGCCTTTTAAAATTTCCATGTTCCACAGAAAGCTAGTAGCTGTGACACTACATGGAGTTTTAAAGTTGGGGAGTTTCAATGGTACCCCCTGTTGCGGGTTTCTTTCTATTGGGGGGGAGAGGGGGGATGGGGAAAAATTTGGGTTTAGGGGAAAGTGTACCGGCGTTAAAGGGGTTTGACACAACTTTTAAACCGGCAGAAACTGTAGCTTTACTTCTTTTTTCAGCTTCCTCCGGGCAAGGGTACTTCCACCCACTTAAAAAAACGTTCACCCAGTGCCCCGCAGTTTCCAGTAGCACGACACCGCAGTTCCAGAGGGAGTTTCCCCTAGCTTACCTAAACCGTACCCTGCCGGGTCTTAGTGGTTTTCCCAAACCAGCACGGGGGGGGCTACCCCTCCCGCCGAAAACAAGGGCCCTTTCTCTTCTTCCCTGGCCTCCCCTCGTAAACCGGGCTGGGGGGTAAAGCTTGCCCCCGGATTTCCCGGCTTCTTTTGCTTTTGAACTTCTATCAACTATAACAAGTCTTTCTTCTTTTCAAGTGGTTTCCCTTTCCTTTCCAAGGGGGAATTGCCCCCCCTCACCCCTAGCCAGGGCAATAGACTTCTGCTCTCTCCCCTGTTGAAAAAGGGACCCCACCCGGGACTCAGGCAAAAAACAGACCCTGAATTCCTACAGGTCTCACTTTTTAAAGGGACCCCCCTGCTGAAAAGCAAACCCCCCCTTCCCTTGTCTTCTCAAAAATTCAGCCCCCTATTGGCTGAGGGGGTTACATCCTTTTTGCCAGGCCAGCAAAAAGGGCCCGGAGAAATTCTTCAACATTAACCTCTAACTTACTGTACATTTCTACAGCTAAATCTCACATCTTGTCCTTCTTTCTTAAGTATATACAATGCAATTTACACCATTAACCTCTTACTGTACAATATGGCTTTTACAAATTTAAACTTTCCTATCAACACTTTATCAAGCCCTTGTACAGTGAAATTTTCCCCCCAAATTTCCCAAAAGAGAAAATCGCAGCTTTGAACCTCTTACACCCCCCGCTCTTTACCCGGAAATACGTCCTCGGTTTCCCAAAATTTTTCACACGCACATCCACCCACAATATCGTGAAATAAAACATTTTTTTTACAGGTGCAATGAAAAAAATTATTTGGGCATCTTTAAAACACAATATTATAAACCCGGCAGGGGGTAAGGTTCAGCGTCTTTTTTCAGGTCATAAAACCAGAGTCTTAAACCCCCAAAATGAAAAATTTTAAGTAATACACCCCTTTAGGGGAGGGAAAAAAATCAGGGAAAGGTTTTTCAGCGCCCCTTTTTAGATCACGGGCCCTTGGGCCCCTAAAAAACAAAGGTGAAAAACCCCCCCTCCCCCGGGAAATGGGAAAACAGCACTGGGTCCCCAACCCAGCTTACGGTTTGTGTTAGCGGCTCCCCCCCGTTCCCCCAAAACCAGCCGCACCAACTCTGCGCTCCGGGCCCCCCTTGCGGGCCCCACTGAGTTTCTCTGGCCTTCATCAGGTTTCAGGGGCCTCACGAAATTGGGCGGGGTCCGCGCCCGATCGGGGTACCTCTCTTTTCGGGGGGAAAAGGGGGTCGCCCCTCCCGCCCTGGTACGCCATCCCGCGGGGCCTTCACTCCCGGACCCCAGGGGGCGGTGACCGTGATGGTGGGCCCCCGGCCCTGGTGACCGCTCTCGGAGGGGTTCCCTCCTTCGCCCCCCCCGTCTTTGGCATCGGCCTCCCCCGGGCCCCCGGAGTTCCCCCGGGCACCCCTGCTTTCCTGGTCCCATTTTCCCCGGGTTCGGCACATAAGGTTCAGGGGGGAAAAATTTCCACCCCCCGGCACCCCAAAGGGCCTTTAGGCCCCGGGCCATTTTTTGCGGAAGCTCCCCCGCTTTCCTCGGAAAAAGTGTCAGACGTTCGGGCTAAAAGACCCGCTTCACTCCCCTCCTTTTTTAACAAAGTTCCTCCCGGGCCCCAAATCTTGCGGTTGGACCCAAGGGCCTGCACGGGGGTTTAAAAACTCGTTTGGACTTCCCCCGGGGGTCCTTCTCTGGGCCCACCCACGCACCACCCACACCAGCAGTTCTTAAACTGGTGGGCCCTGGCCCTTTCCATTTTCCTTCTTGGCTCCCAGGTCATCCCGGTACGGGCGCGTTCTTGTGGTTCTTTTCCCGCGGAAAGGGGGGGGGGCGGCAGCGGTTTGCGCTCCTTTCCTCGGCCCCCTCAGCCCCCAGTTGATGGTCGGGCGACCCTGTTCTGCCTCTTGCTCAGGCCTCTCTGGTTGGCTCAGCCATTTCCCGGCCCCCTAACATGCAGCTGTCCCCTCAGACTCAGAAAAAACTTGTTCCTTGCCCCACTCAGAGATCTTTCAGCACCTCCCTTTTTCCCGGGGTGCTTTTCGGGAACCCTTTTTTTCGCCTCCCAGGGGGGAGCTACCCCCCTTTTCCCCCGCGTTTGGCTTAAAGGCCCCCACGGGGTATTCTTCGGGGGGAAAAAACCCTTGGCGTTTTTTTTTGCGGGCCCAAAGCCCCCTTCTTCCTCGCCTTTCCCCTTTCCGCCTTCTTCAAACACCCAGCCCCGGGGCCCCCTCTCGTTTGCCCCCCCCTCCCGAAACTGGTTTTTCTTAAAGGCACTTTTCTTCCCGGTTACTCATGGGGCGTCGCTGTCTCGCAGCCCCTCTGCTCAGCCGGGCAAACCCACAACGTCTTTGAAAACCTTCAACAGCCCTTGTACCCCCCCAAAAACGCCGTAAAATTTCCGTCCCGAGGTTCTCCCCCAAAATTTCGGCCCGGCACCCCTTTGGGGAGGGGGAGACTCCTTCCCACCCGCGTTTCTGGTTTTGTCCTCTCAGAACGCAAACCTGCCAGGGCTACGCCAAATGTAAAAAATGCGGGAGCTCAATGGTAGCCCCTGCTTGCGGGTTCTTTTATTGCGGGGGAGGGAGGGTGGGGACTCTTTGGGAGTGGAGTGTACCGGCGGGGATAAAGGATGAACAACAACTTTTTACCGGGAAGGGAAATGTAGCTTTACTTCTTTTTTTCAGCTTTCCCCAGCAAGGCCCCCTCCCCTCCCCTTCCAACCCTTCACCCAGTGTCCCAGCCGCTTCGTAAACACGCCCCCGCAGTTCCAGAGGGAGCTCTCTTCCCAGGGTCTAAACCCCACTTTCTACCCTGCCTGTCTTCAGTGGTTTACCCCCCAGCACAGGGGGGGTATCCTCCCCCCGCCGCAACAATGGCCTTTTCTTAACCTGGTCCCTATTTTCACCGCTGGAGGTGAAGCCCTTGCTCCCAGGAAATATCCCGGGGGCTTTTTTCTGTGAACTTTCATCAACTATATACAAATCTTTCTCTCTATCAAGCCGGCTTCCTTCCTTTCCTTTGGAACCTTTCCGCCCCTCAAAAACCCCGCCCGGGCAATGAGACCCTTTTGCTCTCTTTCTTTCTTGATACAGGAAATCCAAACAGACTCAGGGGAGAAAAAGGGCCCTTTAAAATCCTACAGGTCTCACTATTTAAAGGGGTCCCCCGTGACAGGGTAAACCCCCCCTTTTTGTTTCTCTCAAACTCAGCTCCCTAAATTTGGGTGAGGGGGGTTCTCTCCTGTTGCCCCGGCAGACTTTAAAAGGGGCCCGTTAATTTCAAAATTAACCTTTTAACTTTCTGTTTCAATCTACATGCTAAATTTCACTTTTTGTCCTTCTATCTCTAAAATATACAAAGCAATTTAAAACCCAAATTTAAACCCCTTACTGTTCAATATGGTAAAATTTAAATAACATTCCCATAACACTATATTTTAAATCTGTTTTAAAAAGCCCAAATTTTCCCCCAAATTTCCCCGAAAGAGTCGCGTTTGCACCCCCTTTTCAACCGCATGCCAAAAAGCAGCCCAAAGGTTTAATTTTTTTGGGTGCTGATTTGGAATGTGTTTAAAAATTTTGCTGCTGTTTACATGCTGACCCCTTTTTGTTCCACAACAGGGTTGTAGCTGTGAAACTACAAAGTCAGGATACCAAAAATATTTGTGGGGTGTGCTTAAAGTTGCAGTCAGCCAAAAGGAAGTGGGGGAGGGAAGACAAAACCAGCGGTGCCCGGGGGGGCCAAAAAGGAGCAGCGTGAGGGGGGCTATGCTGGCACTGGGGAAAAGGTTAAACCCCCTTTCGGAAGAACCTGAGGGGGTGGGGGCAGAAGGGGGTTGGGGAATGACTTGAAAAACCCTTTTGTGCTGGGGTTCCCGAAGATGCACAGAGGAAGGGGTGGGGCCCCCACCCTACAAATCTTTTTTTTTTTAAAAAAAAACCGGGAATAAAAACAGGTTTTGCCTTTAAAATTTAAGATTAGGGTTTTGTTCGGGTTTTCCACTGTGCTTGCAATGTTTTGTTCTGTGTCATCAAACACCCCGGGCCAGACCCATTAAATCTCCTTGTTTAAAGTTGGGGGCCCAAAAATAAAAGGCACCCTGCAATTTTTTGTCAGATAATTTCTGAGTTTCTTCCTGAAAAGGGTTGGGAATCCAAAAACCCTTTTGGGATTTCCTTCATTTAATTTGTCTTCAATGGGAAAAAACCCCAAAAAAAATTGTCATTTTAAAACCAATTGGATTTTTAATTCCCCCACCAAAAAATAAAAAGGGGGTGGACAAAATTTTTTGGCCCCTGTTTGAAAAAAAACATGTGTTTTCTTCTCAAAATTTTTGGGAATTAAAAGCACCTGTAACCTTTGGGCACCTAAGGCCTCGTTCACACGGTTATTTTGCCCCGGATTGGCGCGTACTGGTTTCCGGATTTGCGCTTCGTACGGCGCCAAACCGTCAGAGTCTTTTTTTTGGGAATCCACTGTTCATAGAGAAAAAATGGATTTTCCCTCGCTCCTCCCCCCCCGGCGAATCCCCCGCCCGTTGGGAAAAGTGACAGCACATTATTTACGGCGGGGGAG
>JAODAL010063195.1:0-19366 GCA_025379985.1 Phyllomedusa bahiana
AAGAGGGTTTTTCTTGGAGTCACCACAGCAAAAAAAAACAACGCTTAATTAACCCCTGGATGTAAATTGAGCAAAAGAATTGAGCAGCCAAAAATGAAGTGGTATTTTTATTGTAAAAACGCTGTTTCTTTAATTGAATACAACAGGAACTGGCTTAGATCCCCCTTGGATATTCAATGTGCTGTGAGCAGATAGCATTAAAATGTATATGCGCAGCAGTGGACCACAAGGGACTTCAATCCAATACCCCAAAAAATCAAAAATTTGAACATTAAGAGAAGCATTCTCTGAGACAAGCGAGACACCCCACAAAAATCGCGAAATAAAAACAGTTCTTCAGTAAGAGCTAACACAATCAGCCGCGGCAGCACCTTCCCTGATCAGTACAGTGAGAGTGTGTGAGCTCCCAGCGTCGTGCCCGGACTTATATAGTGCGGTGACGTCACAGAATCCCGCCGGTCTCTGATTGGCTTCATCTCTGCACATGTCATGCAGGCTATGCCCTACTTCCTCCCAGAGTGCTTTGCCCCATGTAACGCCAAGTGCTCGCACCCATTTTATCAATCAAAAGCACACTTCGTTCACACCGAAGTCCCCCAAAAACTTCGACTTCGTCAAAACCGAAGTTTTCCTGAAATTCTAAACGAATTTCCACTTCGTTAGAATCAATTCGCCCATCTCTAATTGTTTTCTTTAATATATAGTAGTGGTAGTTGTAGTTAAGTATAGTGCAGAGTAGTATTGTGTAGTATACCTTGGGGACGCCCTTATCGGGGCGCACACCCCCAATATTTTTGATTAGGGAGTAATGGTAGGGATAGTTTATTGTTATTTAATTTGATTAGGGGAGATTGTATAGAGTCTATTTATTTGCTGTGTTTGGGCATATTTGGCCTTTTTATCTTGCATATATTAAAAGTTATATTTTAGGCCTTAGGAACTATGCTATTACACGTGTATTTGTAGTCCGTTTCTTTATTATTCAAATCTTCGTGTGTAAGGATAAAAATAGCGTTAATTCAAACAATGGTAATGGCTAACACGTTTCTGGCTAGATACTTAGCCCTTGTTCACAGCATGTCAGTTTGTATTGGAGTTTTCATTTTTATAGGGGAAAAGACTTCCGCATCACAATCTATGTCACTTCCTTTACTACTTAGGTTCATTCATAAAAGTAAGTACGTGATTTTCACTACTACAATTAAAAACAAAAACAACAACCATTGCGGCTAAAGTGATAAGCTTACATTTTGCTTTAATTTGTAACTCATACTGGGTGGCATATACATAATTCCTTCAGTACAAGTATTTTATGGACTTAATATATGTATGCCAAATCATTGCGATAATTTAAACCTTTCGGAAAGGTTAATTAAAGTATCTAGCCAGAAACGCGTTAGCCATTACCATTGTTTGAATTAACGCTATTTTTATCCTTATGCACGAGATTTGAAAATAAAGAAACGGCTTTTATACCTTTCAAGTAAGTGCTTCTTTGCAAGTTTACTACTTTACGTGTCCTGCGACTGGGGACTGCACTTGTCTTAGAACTGGGTTTGGCCGTGTGAGTTTTACCAGATGATTGAAGACTGCAATCAAGGTGAGCTCTAAATCCTTCGCTATACTAATGTTGTTTATTATCCATCCTACTACAGGGATGGCCACTGTTGTGTTTCGCAACCTAGTGTTCTTTATCTCATTGTTGGCCCATTTATTTGAACTGTTTCCCCACCCATCAACTCTTCCCATGACACAAGTGTGGCTAAATATGGGAGACTTTCAGCTGACATAGGGGAGTGTGTACATAGCCAACAATTAGTTAAGTTGATGTCATTACTCCTTCCCTTACATATTACTGTATGGTGTTTTAAGAACCTGTTCTCATAGTTGTTCTGTGTGTATAAGGAAGAGAATCCTTCAATAACTATGGGTATCAAACATATGAAAAGAAAGTAAAACATTTTTGGCTTTCTATTCCTCTGCCTGAGGTGCAACTATAGGTTTGCAATGGCTGGCAATATCCAATTTGGTTTTCCTTCCAGCATCACTGAGGTGACTATGGTCAGCAACCCTTGGTTTGGACCCTCTTACTTAGCGTTATAACATGCTTTTTGGTCACCAACCAAAGTCCAGGTTGCAGTTTATGACTCCATTTGTCAGTATCTGGATCTGAAATGGAAGAGTACACTTGTTTATGTACCTGAGCTTGTCTGGCATGTAGTGATGAAACATATCGAGCCAGCTCATCATGGTGAAGCGGCAGTTGTTGAGGAAAGTACAGACCCAACTTTGTTGTGATTATAAACAGTATTTCATATGGTAAGAGCTTAGTTTTCCTGTAAGGGGTGTGCAGGAAAGAGAACATACCCTCAGTCTGTATAAACAGTTATTGTTTTACCTTCCACCAGTCTACATGCTTCAGCGAGAGCTGTCAGTTCCGCCTCTTGGATTATTACATAAGGAGGAAGTGACTCTGCCTTTATTCATGTTTGGTGATGACTGTATATCCAGTATGGTATCTACTATCCTCTCCCATGTTCCGTGATCCATCTGCAAAAAACTCAAAATCAGAGTTAGCCAAAGGAACTTCTGTAACATGTTGAAAACCTGATGTTTCGTGTTCCATTCAAGAGCCAGAATCATGATTAAGATGCACATCAGGGTGTTGTTCCAAATATTTTGCATATAAGCTTATCTCTTTTTCTTCCCCTTCTTACTTCCTTCCTGACTGCTTTTCCCATCCCCCCCTCGTTTTGAATCTGCAGACTTGATGGGCAGGAGAGTGACAGGAATCAAAGCTGTACAGCGTTGGAGACATTTGGTGGCAGAAGGAGCCACAACTGGCGGGCTATTGATAGAGGTTTGCATTGCACTTGGGAAAGGGTCCCCTGAATTTTATGAGGAGTGTAAATAGTAACAGGGTAATCTAGAATGATTTCAGAAGCTTTGTCGAAGATGTGTTACTGCAGCTACTGTTCGTACACAAAAAAGGGGAGAACCTGAACACTGGGTCAAGTCTTGTCTAGTAATAAGCAACTGGTCTCTAGTGGGAACCATATGCCTGAGTCTATCTTTATTGTCATTGATCTTGCTTTTTTGACAGTGATTTGTTTATGCCTGAGTCAGGACTGCATTGGCATGGCCTGCAAGTTCGATGGAATAAAGTCTGAAGGAGAGCATGTAACTAGTAAGGCCCAATGCAGGAGTTGCCATGATCATCAGTTTGAGGGAATAAAAACTATCCACTGCCCCAGGGGTGAGGGAAAAAGGAGCAGAGGCTAGACAATCATATAAGGGCTGCATTTGTGCTGATTAGTAATGAGCAAACAGTAAAATGTTCGAGTTCGAGTCAAACTTCGAACTTTAAAGTGTTCGAGTCGAAGTCGAACCCAATTAATGTCAAAGGGAGAAGATTTTTGGGTTAATTTTTATACCTATACAGGTGAAGAAGAGTGGAGCTGTAATTACCATCCATAACAGTAAACTGGATATGTGGAACAACTTAGTGAACAACATTTTGCTCTAAGAGTGACAGAAAAAAATTTAAAGGCTAAAATACTTAATTCCTTTTAATGACTAACTGAGAAGATGAGGAGGACAACTTGCAATCAGGGGCATGGCTATAGGAGGTGCAGTGGTAGCAGCTGCTACAGAACCCTGCATCCTGAGGGGGCCCAAAAGCCCCTTTGACACATAAGAAGGCACCGGTATTGGAAATGGCACATGGTAACTGGCAGGAGCCTCATTTCACTTTTTGCACCAGGGCTCAAGAACTTTAACTTACGCCTCTGCAGGCTGGACAAGATTAGACGGCAGTACCACTGATGGCAGCAAGAACATGCCAATGGGGAACAGCGAGGTTTCGGTTCGACTAGATTACACGGCTGTACCATTGGTGGCATCAAGAACATGGCAATGGGGAACAGCAAGGCTCCGGTTCGACTAGATTAGATGGCAGTAACATTGGTGGCAGCGAGAAAATGGCAATGGGGAACAGTGAGGTTCCGGTTCAACTAGATTAGACGTCAGTACCATTGTTGGCAGTGAAAACATGCAAATGGGGAACAGTGACGTTCCTGTTCGACAAGATTAGACAGCAGTACCACTGGTGGCAGCGAGAACATGGCAATGGGGAACAGCGAGGTTCCGGTTCGTCAAGATTAGGAGGCAGAACCATTGATGGCAGCGAGAACAGGGCAATGGGGAACAGCACGGTTCCGGTTCAATAAGATTAGGCTGCAGTACCATGGGTGGCAGCGAGAACAGGGCAATGGGGAACCTGGAGGTTCCGGGTCGACAAGATCAGGCTGCAGTACCATTGGTGGCAGGAAGAAAATGGCAATGGGGAACAGCGAGGTTCCGGTTCAACTAGATTATACGGCAGTACTATTGGAGGCAGCGAAAACATGCCAATGGGGAGCAGTAACTTTGCGGTTCGACAAGACTAGACAGCAGTACCATTGGTGGCAGCGAGAATATGGCAATGGGGAAAAGAGAGGTTCCAGTTCGACAAGATTAGGCAGCAGTACCATTGGTGGCAGCGAGAACATGGCAATGGGAAACAGCGAGGTTCCATTTCGTCAAGATTAGGCGGCAGTACCATTGGTGGCAGCAAGAACATAGCAATGGGGAACAGCAAGGTTCCGGTTCAATTAGATTATACAGCAGTACTATTGGTGGCAGCAAAAACATGCCAATGGGGAACAGTAACATTCCGGTTCGACAAGACTAGACAGCAGTACCATTGGTGGCAGCGAGAACATGGCAATGGGGAACAGCGAGGCTCCGGTTATTCAAGATTAGGCGGCAGTACCATTGGTGGCAGCAAGAACATGGCATTGGGGAACAGCGAGGTTCCGGTTCGACAAGATTAGGCGGCAGTACCATAGGTGGCAGCTGGAACATGGCATCGGGGAACATGGAGGATCCGGTTCAACAAGATTCTTTACTGTTAGAGCAGTGAAACTGTGGAACTCTTTGCCTGAGGATATTGTCATGGTGATTTAAATGACAGAGTTCAAAAAGGGTCTGGATGTATTTCTAGCGTGCAATAATATAACAAGGTATAGTGACTAGGATTCTGGAGAAGGGGCGTTGATCCAGGGATTTATTCTGATTGCCAGATTTGAGTCAGGATAGAATTTTTTCCCTAAAATGAGGACAATTGGCTTCTACCTCATGGGGGTTTTTGCCTTCCTCGGGATCAACACTTTAGCAAAATAGGCTGAACTGGATGGACGTCTGTCTTTTTTCGGTTTTACAAAATATGTAACTAAGGAACTAAGATTAGACAGCAGTACCATTGGTGGCAGCGAAAACATGCAAATGAGGAACATGGAGGTTCCGGTTCAACTAGATTAGACAGCAGTACCATTAATTGCAGCGAAAACGTGCCAATGGGGAACAGTGAAGTTCTAGTTCAACTAGATTGGACAGCAGCACCATTGGTGGCAGCAAGAACATGACAGTAGGGAAAAGCGAGGTTCCGGTTCGACAAGATTAGACAGCAGTACCATTGGTGACAGTGAGAACATGTCAATGGGGAACATGGAGGTTCCAGTTCAGCAAGATTAGGTGGCAGTACCATTGGTGGCAGCGAGAACATGGCAATGTGGAACAGCGAGGTTCTGGTTCAACAAGATTAGGCAGCAGTACCAATGGTGACCGTGAGAACATGCCAATGAGGGACAGGGAGGGTCTGGTTGAACTAGATTAGGCAGCAGTTCCATTGGCGGCAGCGAGAACATGCCAATGGGGAACAGCGAGGTTACGGTTCAACTAGATTAGACAGTACCATTGGTGGCAGCAACAACATGGCAATAGGGAACATCAAGGTTCCCGTTCGACTAGATTAGAGAGGGCAGTACCATTGGTGGTAGCGAAAACTTGCCAATGGGAAACAGTAATGTTCTAGTTCGACGAGACTAGGCGGCAGTACCATTGGTGGCAATGTGAACATGGCAATGGAGAATAGCGAGTTTCCAGTTTGACTAGATTAGATGGCAGTACCATTGTTGGCAGCGAGAACATGGCAATGAGGAACAGCTAGGTTCCGGTTCGACAAGATTAGGCAGCAGTACCATTGGTGGCAGCGAGAACATGGCAATGGGGAAAAGTGAGGTTCTGTTTCGACAAGATTAGGCGGCAGTACCATTGGTGGCAGCGAGAACATGGCAATGGGGAACATGGAGGTTCCGGTTTGACAAAATTAAGAGGCAGTACCACTGGTGGCAGCGAGAACATGGCAATGGGGAAAAGCAAATTTCCGGTTCGAGAAGATTAGGCGGCAAAACCATTGGTGGCAGTGAGAACATGGCAATGGGGAACAGCGAGTCTCCGGTTCATCAAGATTAGGTGGCAGTACCATTGGTGGCAGCAAGAACATACCAATGGGGAACAGCGACGTTCCGCTTTGTCTAAATTAGACGGCAGTAACATTGGTGGCAGCGAGAACATGGCAATGGGGACCAGTGAGGTTCAGGATAACAGGACTTAGTACATTTGGTGGTAGTTCAGGTGGAGGCATTTAAGAAATAAAGATTTGGAGGTCTACAAAGAGGAGAAGTAAGAGGTGTATGCAGTGCACATCAACGACATACAGGTGAATTTTTCAAAATAAATTCAGTCATAAGATAGCTGTTAAATTCAGCCATAAATCTAGCTGTTGGCAGCAGTAGAATACAATCTGTAGAAGCAGCAGGCACAGGAACTACAGACATGACTTGGCCCTCTACTGGATCTCCTCATACCTCTCTGAATGGACATTCAGTGTCTCTCACTTTTGCACCACCTCCTCCTCTCGCCCGCTCTCTGTTGGTGTCCCCCAGGGGTCAGTCCTAGGCCCACTACTCTTCTCTATCTACACTCTTGGCCTGAGTCAGCTCACACGGCTTTCAATACCACCTGTATGCGGATGACACCCAGCTTTACATCTTCGGTCCTGATATTAACTCTCTTCTCTCCCGGATCCATCCCAGACTGTCTGTCGTCCATATCCTCCTTCTTCTCCTCCTCCCACCTCCTAAAACTAAATGTGGATAAAACTGAATTCATCATCTTTCCACCATCTCACTCCATCCCTCCACCTGATCTCTCTATTACTATTAATGGCTACAGAGTGTAGCTCACCAGCTCCACAAGTCAGTTGCCTTGGGATAACCTTTGACTCCTCTCTATCCTTTAAACCACACATCCAATCCCTCAGCTCTGCCTGCCGCCTCCACCTGAAAAATATTTCACGCATCCCATCCCTCAACTTTGACACTACAAAAACGCTAGTCCACACCCTTGTCATCTCTCATCTAGACTACTGTAACACCGTTCTCTGTGGCCTCCCATCCAGCACTCTCGCTCCCCTTCAAACCACCCTCAACTCTGCTGCCCGTCTTATCCACCTCTCTCCCCGCTACTCCTCTGCCTCTCCCCTCTGTCAATCCCTTCACTGACTACCAATTGCCCAGCGAATTCAGTTCAAGTTACAAACCATGACCTACAAGGCTCTCCATAACCTCTCTCCTCCATACATCTCTGCTCTAATCTCCAGATACCTCCCCTCACGCAATCACCACTCCTCACAGGACCTTCTCCTCTGCTCCGCTCTCATCAGCTCCTCACACAACCATCTCCAAGACTTCACTCGTGCTTCACCCATTCTATGGAACTCCTTAACCCAAAACATCAGACTCTCCCCAACTTTCACCAGTTTCAAAAGCAACCTGAAAACCCATCTCTTCAGAATAGCTTATAACCTACACTAACCCCACCACCAGTACACCGGCATACAAACATGTCCGCCCCACACTTTCTGTCTCTCCCTTCCTTCCTTGCAGATTGTAAGCCCTCGTGGTCAGGGTCCTCTTTCCTCTGTCAGTTACTAGTCATTTTTCGTCAGCATTGTATTTGTTCAACTTTTGTTATGTTTGTACCACCCCTTGAATGTACAGTGCCCTGGAATCAATGGCGCTCTAAAATAAATAATAATAATAATAATAATAATAATAATAATAATAATAATAATAATGAGATGTAGTGTTTTTTAAATGTGTACTGTATTTCACATTGAAAAGAAGATGTGCTACAGCTTAGTAGTCAGTGATATTGGCAACCGGGGCAACAAAATCGTCAGAGATCCATACTTAATTCATTTTGATAAATGTCAAATGTTCTTCATTGAAAGATGAATACATTTATCAGTTATCACCCCACCAGCTGAATGTGCATTCTGAGATAACGCTGGCTGCTGGGCAGGATAAAACTTCTATGGTGTGTCGAGCAAGCTCGAGCCATTCACACAGTTTGGACACCCAGAAGTCAAATGGGTCCAGCCTAAGTCCAAAAACATCGGTGTTGAGCCTTAGGTAGTCATGGACCATGGTCTTAAGGCAGTCTCTGTGTGTGTGTGAATTGTATCCTGCCTTGCAGGCATTGGTGAGGTGGTAAACATTGATTGAAAAATGTCAACCAGTAGGGTTCTGCCACACTGCCTGCTGCTGCGGCTACTTGCCATTCTACTGCTGCTGCGTTGCTGACATTGTTCCACCGTGACATTAGAATATGAAGACGCAAAAGATGTCTCGAGTTAAGTCAACAAGCACTGTCTTAAATTCCTGCATTCTACTGTCAATTTATGAGGGTGGAAGGAAATTTCTCACATTTGTCTTGTAACGTGGATCAAGGAGGGTGGCCACCCAGTAATCCCTGTTCATTTTTATTGCCTTTATGGGTGGATCATGTTGCAGGTAATATAGTTTTAAAACACTCATATGTGAGATGCTGCTGGGATCTCCCAAACCTCAGGGTCGAGGGGTACTACGTGATCTTCCTCCTCTTCCTCCTGTAATCTGTGCCAACGTGTTACCACTGAAGGGTAATCAATACTGGTGGTGTACACCAATGCCTTCTCATCCTCCTCCACTTCTTCATCCTGACCATCACCAGAGCCCCAGCTAGCCTCATGTGCTCTACTCTGTGAGCTGAACTGACATCCTTCACCCGCCCTCGATCTAGAACCACCACCTAAAGAAGAGCCATACAATTGCGAAACACTTGGGCCTTCTGCAACTGAGGGCGAGTAAGGCTCTGTGTCCGCCTCCTCCTCTTCCTCTATCACTGCTAGGACCTGCTGCCGCAGAGTGCCTAACACTTGTTTCAGTAAAAATATAACCACAATGGTCATGCTGACAATGCCTTCGTCCTGGCTGACCAATTTGGTAGCCTCTTCAAAACTGTCAAGGATGATGCAGAGATCCTTCACCTGCCTCCAATATCTATAGTTCAACACCCCGAGGTCCGCAACACTACTCATCAGGCCATGTGACATTTCATACTGCATAATGGCATTACGCTGCTGCTACAATCGGTGGAGAATATGGAGGGTGGAATCCCAGAATTTTGCCAATCACATATCAGACTGTTGACGGGAGTCCCAGATTTCACTGCAACGCTGCCAGTCATGCTGAAGCAGGGTGCGAATGCCGGAAGTGTGAGCTAAGACCTCGAGCCTTCCTCAGCAGACAGTCAAGATCCGGGTAGCGCTTGATAAATTTCTGCACAACCAGGTTCATGACGTGTGCCAGGAAAGGGATGTGTGTAAGTCTATCAATCCTAAGGGCAGCAAGGAGATTTCTCCTGTTGTCGCACACCACCTTGCCTTGCGCCAGGTTCTTAGCAGCTAGCCACTGGTCGGTCTGAGTGCACAGATCCGTCCACAGCTTTTGACCTGTGTGTTGATGGTCTTCAAGACAAATTAATTTGAGAACGGCCTGGTTTCTCTTGGTACGGGATGTGACCCGTTGAGGTTGGGGTTCTGGACTCTGCACTATCCCAGCAGTATGGAATAGTGTCAGCCAAGACCCATAACCAGAGGAACTGTCATCCACCAAACTCATCCAGTGAGCAGTCAGTGAGATGTAACACCCTTGACAGTGCTTACTAGTCCATGTGTCTGTAGTGAGATAGACTTTGGTGGACACAAATTCAGCCAACGTGCTGGAGATCTTTTCTGCAATATGGCGGGCCAAGGCAGGGACAGATTTTCTGGGAAAGAAATGCCTGCTCGGCATCTGATATTGGGGGCATGCCAGGGCCATGACGTGGCAGAACCCATCGGTGTTCACCCGGCGGAAAGGCAACATTTCCAAGACCGACAGCCTGATGATGCCGACATTCAGGCTTTTGGCTTTGGGATGGTTGGGGTGAATGCGTTTCTTATGCTCCCACAACTGGTACACAAAAGGCTGGCTACCAGACTGGCTGCTGTACGGCATGCAGGTCACACTGGGGGAGGGGCAAGGTGTAGACTGTGTTTCTGGTGGGAATTGGCCAACAGGATCTGGGACTGGGTATGGTGCTTGCTCATGCTGCTCCGGTACATCGGCAGCAAAGGACCTCTTAGTTTTGGAAGTGGCGTAGGAGGAGGAGGCAGAAGTTGTAACGGTGGTTGGAAGCCAGAACCTGTGTGGCCTTTTTTCTCCAAGTAACTCTTCCACAGCAATTCATACTTCACATGCATATGACTGTTCATGCTTTTAGTGCTTAAACTCTTTATATTCTTTCCTCTACTAACGTGTTGAAAGCAAATCCAGCATATGACGTCAGTCGGCGAATCTGAGGCTTGATCAAAAAAGACCCAGGCTTCACAGGTCCTGGACCTCTTGGACTGTGAGAACATAGTACCGGACCCGCATTGACACTACCCCATCATCCTCCACCTCCACTGATGATGCACTCGCCAGCTGCTGCTCAACAGACCACGTTGGATCGGGAATGTCATCATCATAAAAGGTGACTTCCTCTTCCTGACAGTCTACAGCCTCAAGCTGCAGGCTAGAAGCCACAGGCACTGCGAGGCATTGCTGACTGCTCGGTATTTCTGCCAACGGACCAGCTTCCTTTTCCTCCTCTAAGGGCATCAGCGATTGGGTGCCAGAGCAGACAAAATCATCCTCTTTGGCCTCTTGATCTTTTGAAACATGACATTCGAATGTGACATTCGGCTCATGTTTGCTTCAGGTTGGACTGATGATGATGATGACATTTGTGCCCGTGACTGAGAGGAAGAGGAGGTAAAACCGTTGGATGCAGGGTGTGTAAACCACTGAAAAACAGATTGGCGAACCGAGCAAGCTATGACAGGCCTGACGGTCCTACGACTGATAATATGCTCGCTTGTGTGTTGTCCTGAGCACTGGAAGGAGTGCCTTGTCTCGTACCTCTAGCTCCACGTCCTATGCCTCTCCTTGCTCGCTTACCACCTCTAGTTCCCTCCATGTTCAAAATCTAAATATTAAAAAAGCTAAATATTTGGTAACAGTCTATTATACAATAAGTGAACCCCCAAAACTGGAAAAATTAACTATTCTTAAATCAGAATAATTTACAACTTTCTAGAAGGTTTCACCTGTTCTGGTACTTTGGGGGCTTTGCAAATGTGACGTGGCACCCACCAAAATCTGTGTTCCAAACATCAAATAGTGCTCCCTCGCTTGTATGCCATGCCATGTGCCTAAACAGCAGTTTACACCCACATATATGGTATAAACAAACTTGGAGGAAATTGCATAACAAATTTTGGGGTTCTTTGTTTCCAGGATTCCTTGCAAAAATGTAAAATTTTCAGCTAAAATTGCAGATTATTGGAAAAAAATTTAATTTGTTATTTTCACAGCCTAATGCTAAAAAAAATTTGTCTTACACCTGTCTGGTGGATATACTCACTACACTCCTTGATATATTTCATAAGGGGTTTGTTTTCCATATTAGGTCTTTTTAGGGGTGTTTATTAAGCTTTAACACTACTTTAACACCTTAGGGTGTCCGCAAACCTGTAATGGTGCCTAAAATATAGCCTAATGAAATTGAGACCCCAAAATCCAGTAGATGCTCCACCTATTCTGAGACTGGTGGTTAAGTAAAATAACACACTAGGACCACATATGGGATATCTCAGAACCATGGGAATCAACATTGAGTTGAATTTCCTGTTACCATTTAATGTGTTCCAATAAATAATGGATAAATGTGGAAAATCTGCCAAAAAAGTGCTTTAATTTCTGTGAAACACCTAAAGGATTAATAAACTTTCTAAGTGTTGTTCTGAATACCTTGAGGGATGCAGTCTCTAAGATGGAGTCATTTGTGGGGGTGTCTAACATACAGACCCCTCATAGCCAAGTCAGAACTGGATTGGTCCTTTTGAAAACGTTAAAATTTGCTACAAAATTTAAAAGCCCAGTAATGTGTTAAAAAAATAAAAGATTATTTAAAATGATGCCAACATAAAGTAGACAGTAGATGTTCATTTTTTACTATTTGGATATGTGTTGGGTATAGCTATCTGTCTTACATGCAGAAATTTTTCCAAATTTTCACAATATTTTGAAATTTTTCTCAAATAAACAAGAATTGTTTTGACCAAAATTAATTGCTTACTTAAAGTAAAGTGTGTCATGAACAAATTATTTCAAAATCACATGTATAGGTAAAAGCATTAAAAAGTTATTTGCAGATAAAGTGACACATGTCAGATTTTTTTTAAAAAAGGGCTACGTCCTTGAAGTCCAAAACAGGCTTAGACCTTAAGGGTTAAAGATATAACTTTGCATTTAAGAGAGTTTATTGTATAACAATATTTCCCCCTCCTTCCGAATATCTATTCATATGCTATTATGTAACCTTCAATAAATGATGACTAAACTGCTCATTTATTTAATAACTACAGACATAATCCATTAGTGAGTGGAATAGTACAATTAATGTGAAAACAGACAAAAATAATTAACAATTATTGTAATTCATGTTACCAGCAGCTCACTCTAATGTGACTTTTTTATGCTGGGAATGTACACACGAGGAC
This sequence comes from Phyllomedusa bahiana, assembly GCA_025379985.1. Taxonomy (NCBI): domain Eukaryota; kingdom Metazoa; phylum Chordata; class Amphibia; order Anura; family Hylidae; genus Phyllomedusa; species Phyllomedusa bahiana. The sequence continues at coordinate 12,854 of JAODAL010063195.1, forward strand.
AAAATTGTTGGCGCCTTTTTGTTAAAGAAAGAAAAACCAACAATAGTTACTGAAGTAACTTGAAACTGTCAAAAGGGGCATAGATACACATGATGAGAACATTGTTCTCCCATTATACAAATCACTGATCAAACCACACATGAAATTATGTGTATAGTTTTGGGCACCAGTGCACAAGAAAGACATTGTAGAGCTTGAACTGGTTCAAAGGCAGGTAATGAAAATAATAAAAGAACTGGATGGACTACAATACCCAGAAAGATTAGCAAAATTGCTCCTGTACATGATATTTAGATATTTTCTAAATGGGTTCCAGTTGTTGCCCAGAAAATTATAGTGTAACAGACAGGGTGGTGTCATGGCACCCCAACTGTGTCCGCCCATTGCCTGTGGCAACCACCCTTAATAGTTTCTTAGAATTGTGGGGAGAGGCGCAGTGTTTTAGATGTGTGGTCTACTGGTGATAATCAATTGACAGGACCAGGGCAGTTCCTTTGCTAAATTTCACTCCGGGCGAGGTGAAGAAACCCCCCACCCCCCCCCACCATCACATACTGTGCCAAAATGCGACACAGTGCATCACCATAAACCAAGGCCAAAATATACAGAAAGCTTTACCACAATGTTCTACATATAAACTTACTAGATCATAGTCATACAGTTACCAAATAACACTGCTACACCAACCAGAATCCCAAGACCACTAAGACCACATCTCACCAGCACACAGTGAACAAATAATACCAACACACAATTACCACATATCACCACATGGTGACCAAATACAGCAACACTGTGACCACATATCACCACCACATAGTGACTGAATAATACAAACTGACCATGACTGAATACAAACCATTATACTTCAACCAATATTACCCCCATACAGTGGTGGATACCAGTGTACACAGGCTCTGCAGACATATAAATGGTTACAGTAAAGTTATATCCAGTGACTCACAGGAGACGTCTCTGAAGAGTTGGTCTCTTTCTCTTCTTCTTTTCCATCTGTCCCAGACGCCATGACGACTACTCCCGAGTTTTCAATGTAAAATTTACAAAACAAATATCTTAAGACTCCTCACTTTATCAGCACTTCCCAACCAATTCATATCTCTATACAAACTCCCCATCTATAGCATCTCATATGGTAGCCATGTAATAGCCCCTGTAGCCATGTAGTAGCCCCCTATAGCCAGTGATGCCCCTCATAAGTCAGTAGATGCCCCCCCGTAGCCAGTTGATGCCCCCGTAGCCTGTTGATGCCCCCTGTAGCCAGTAGATACCCCTGTAGTCAGTAGATACCCCCGTAGCCAGTAGATGCCCCCCTAGCCAGTAGATACCCCCGTAGCCCGTGATGCCCCCGTGGCCCGTGATGCCCCATTGTAGACAGTGTGCCCCCATTGTAGACAGTGATGCCCCCCTTTGTAGCCAGTGTGCCCCCCTGGTAGCCAGTGGGCCCCCCTTGTAGCCAGTGTGCCCCCCTTGTAGCCAGTGATGCCCCCTTGTAGCCAGTGATGCCCCCCTTGTAGCCAGTGATTCCCCCCTTGTAGCCAGGTGGCCCCCCTGTAGCCAGTGTGCCCCCCTTGTAGCCAGTGATGCCCCCCCTTGTAGCCAGTGTGCCCCCCTTGTAGCCAGTGATGCCCCCCCTTGTAGCCAGTGATACCCCCTTGCAGCCAGTGTTCCCCCTTGTAGCCAGTGATGCCCCCCTGTAGCCAGTGTGCCCCCCTTGTAGCCAGTGTGCCCACATTGTAGCCAGTGTGCCCCCATTGTAGCCAGTGATGCCCCTGTAAGTAATTCTAAAATAACAAAAAAGTACTCACCACGGTCCGCTCGTCCCGGTCCGGAGCTGCTGAGCGATTGTAAGCAGCGTGACATCATCACGCTGCTACACTGCACGCAGCTCCCAGAATCTCCTCGGTGGCAAGACGTGTAAAAGTAATAAAAACATAAAAAACTATATAAAATTTATACCATTATACCGACCCCCATAGTAAAGTTATCACATCATTTACACTGCACGGCGAACGCTGTAAAATTGAAGCCCCAAGAAACAGTGGTGGAACTGCGTTCCCCCCCCCCCCCCCCCTTTTTCATGGCCCAAAGTTAAAAAAAAGTTGGAACACCTGTGTGCCCAAAATGCACAATACATCCCTAGATGAGATCTATGAGGGCTGTTGAATCCAAAATGGGGCAATTTCTGAAAGGTTTCACCTGTTCTGCTACTTTGGGGGCTTTGCAAATGCGACATGGGCCCACCAAAATCTACATTCCAAAAGACACACAGCGCTCCCTCCCTTTTACGCCCTGCCATGCAACTAAACAGCAATTTACATCCACATTTAGGGTATTGCCAAACTTGGCAGAAATTGCTTAATAAAGTTTTGGGGCTCTTTTTTCCAGGATTCCTTGTAAATATGAAACATTTTCAGCTAAAATTGCAGATTTTTGGAAAATTTTTTTTTTTTTTACCTTTCACAGCCTAATGCTAAAAAAATATTTGTGAATCACCTGTGGGGTCTATATACTCACGACACACCTGTATATATACCTTAAGAGGTGTAATTTCCAATATGGGGTCTTTTTAGGGGTGTTTATTAAGTTTTAGCACCTTAGAGCCTCCCAAACCTGAAAAAGGCGCCTAAATAAAATTGCATTGAAAAGAAGCCCAGAGTCCAGTAGGTGCTCCCCCTATTCTGGGGCTTATGGTTGAGCCAAATAATGCACTAGGGCCACATATGGGATATTTTTAAAAATGGCAGACGTGGCGGAAATGATATTACATTGCATTTACCTAATCTCATTTACCGTATTCCAGTGAATAATGAATAAATATTGAAAATCTGCAAAAAAAAAATGAAATTTTGAAATTTCACCTCCACTTTGCTTAATTTCTGTGAAATACCTAAAGGGTTAACAAACTTCCATTTGTAAATACTTTAAGGGGTCTAGTTTCTTAGAAGGCATCATTTATGGGGTATCTAACAAACATGGCCCCTCAAAGCCCGTCAGAACTGGAATGGTTCCTAAAAAAAATGTATATTGCAAATTTTCTTGAAAATGTGAGAAATTACTACTTAATTTCTAAGCCGTCTAATGTCATAAAAAAAATGACATTTAAAAAATGATGCCAACCTATAGTGGAAAAAAGGAAGATGCTAGTAATAAACTATTTTGTGGTGAATAATTATATTTCTTGCACGCAGACATTTTTGAACTTTCAAAATCACAGATTTTTCACATTTTTCATGAAATTTTGATATTTTTCACAAAAAACAAGGATTGTATGGATAAAATTTTCTTGCCAACTTAAAGCACAATGTGTCACTATAAAACTATCTCTGAATCACATGGATATGTAAAAGTGTCAAAATGTTATTATATCATAAAGTGACACATAACATTTTTCAAAAAATAGGGCTGTTTCTGGAAGGACAAAACTGGCTGCGTCCTTAAGGGGTTAAAAGAGGCATGTCCTCATGAGAGAGGAATGTAATATTAATGTTATATAAAGCATTGGTGCAGCCACAGCCGGAATATGCTGTTCAGTTCTGGGCTCCAGTTTATAGAAAGTATGTAATGGAGCTAGAGAAAGTACAAAGACGAGCAACCAAATGGAGCATCTTTGTTATGGGGAGAGGTTAGAAGAATAGAACTTATTTAGTCTTGAGAAAATACAACTCCGGGGAGACATGATTAATTTATATAAGTATATGAATAGTCCATACAAAAAGTATGGAGAAAAGATATTTCATGTAAAACCCCCTCAAAAGACAAGGGGACATTCCTTTCATCTTGAGAAAAAAGGATTCAAAATCCAGAGGAGAAAAGCCTTCTTCACCATGAGAACTGTGAATCTGTGTAATAACCTGCCTGAGCAGCTGGTCATAGCAGGGACAGTTTAAGGTTTCAAGAAAGGCTTAGATAACCACTAAATAGTATTCATGTGTATGTAGTTGTATAAAATATCTGGATCCAGTCTGATAGCAAATTTGGGATCAGGAATTAAATCATCCTTAGGGCGGATTTGTTATTGCCTTATGGGTTACAAAGTCTTCGTCAATAGGGGAAACAAAGCCTAAAAAACAGCCTATCTCCCTCCCTTCAGCCATATTTTCCCCCAACCTTGGTTAAACTTAATGCATGTATGTCTTTTTTCTATGTGACTAAAAATAAGGGTAGTTCAGTTTAGAGAAAATACTACTTTTGGGTGACATCATATATATGCCACAATATATCGAAGGTAAATATAGAGATGTCTCCTAAGATCTATTTAGAACCAGTACTGTATCTAGAACAAGGTGACATCCTCTGTGTCAAGAGGAAAGAAAGTTTCTAAATAAACATAAAAAGAAATTCTTTACTGTTAGAGCAATAAGACTGTGGAACTCTCTGACAAAGGAAGTTGTTATGGTGAATTTTTAACAGAGTTTAAAAAGAGTCTGTCTGGATGTATTTATAAAGTGCAATAATATGACAAATTATAGTGACTAAGATTCTGGAAAATGGTCATTGATTCAGGAATTTATTCTGACTGCCATATTGGAGTCTGGAAGGAATTTTTTTTTGGTGATTTTAAATTGATGAAACATTCCCTTTAAGGCGGAGTTGCACTCTTTTAGGCTTAGACAAGAAACATTTAAGGAGTAGTTTACCTTACCCCTCTGCTCATATATAGTTTATATAGTTAAAAAAATTTGGGGGTTTGTTTTACTATTTTTTGGCAAAAACACCTTTCTGTCTCCAGCTTTGCTGTCTTTATCATTATTTTACATATTTTATTTTTTTCCTTATGCCTTTTTAGTGCCTCTTCACTGTCCTCCCCGTTTAAAGTTGCTTAAACATGTTCTTTTTATTATTTATTGCCCCTTTACATCTCTAAAGTTTCTAATCATATTTATTCCATAAAGTATGTATCTGTCACAGTAGGCGTTTAAGATGTTTTTAAAGATCTCCCATTTATTATTTGTTCTTTTATTTTTAAAGATCTTGGACAGCATGTATGATTTTTGGCATTCTAACACCAATTTTTATGCACGTAATATTAATATAGAATGTGCCTGATTTATGAACCCACTCTACTGTGGGTCATGAATCAGGTGCATTCTAGCCCATAAACGGCAATTCTGGCTCAGCAGTGATCCAGCAATAATGCGCCTAGAATTTCCATACTGAAGCTATAAATCTATCTAAATCTAGTGCTCCCGGCCTCCCGCAGGCCCCCCGAAATCAGGCGCATTACAAAGTGCCACGGGCGCTTTGTAATGCACCTGATATTTTCGTACGGAAGGCTTTTAACTATTGTAAACGGGGCTGCGCCTGATGTTGGGCTGAAAATACGCCAGACTTCTTGCGAAGCCCCATTCATACATGCCGCCCCTTGTCTCAGTCAATCACGGTTTAAGGCCTCGCTAATCAGATCAAAATTAGCCTTCCTGAAATGCAATGTTGTTTTGGCTCCGACAAAATACTCTATTGAAGGATAATTGAAAATATATTATATTGTGGTCACTATTTCCTAGGTGCCCCCAACCTGAACCTTTGTTTGTCTGTCATGTCTGTTGGTCAATATTAAGTCCAAAAGGGTCTGTCCTCTAGTCGGTTCCTGCACCATTTGGGAAAGATAATTATTAGAGATGGGCGAATTGATTCTAACGAAGTGGAATTCGTTTAGAATTTCAGGAAAACTTCGGTTCTGAACGAAGTCGAACTTTGGGGTACTTCGGTTGAACGAAGTGTGCTTTTGATTGATAAAATGGCTGCGAGCACATGGCGCTACATGGGGCAAAGCACTCTGGGAGGAAGAAGGGCATAGCCTGCATGACATGTGCAGAGATGAAGCCAAACAGAGACCGGCGGGATTCTGTGACGTCACCGCACTATATAAGTCCGGGCGCGACGCCGGGAGCTCACACTCCTCTCACTGTGCTCATCAGGGAAGGTGCTGCCGCGGCTGATAGCTCTTACTGAAGAATTTATTTTTATATAGCGATTTCTGTGGGGTGTCTCAGCTTGTCTCAGAGACTGTTCTCTTAATGTTCTATTTCTAATTTTTTGGGGTATTGGATCTGAAATCCAGTGTGCGTCCACTGCAGCTGCATATACATTCAATATCCAAGTGGGATCTAAGCCAGTTCCTGTTGTATTCATTTAAAGAAACAGCGTTTTTACAATACAAATACCACTTCATTTTTGGCTGCTCAATTCTATTGCGCAATTTACACGTCTTTTTCAACGCCAAAATATATAAATTTTTCCTGTAGCCTAATTCACAAGAAAAGATTAATTACAACTGTATCTCTTTTGGTGTGGCTAGAAAAAAACGCAATTGTAACACGCTACAAAGCTACTATTTTGTGCTGCTCAATTCTTTGGCGCAATTACATCTAGGGGTTTAATTAAGCGTTGTTTGCTGGTGTCTGACAAAAAATAAACTCCTTTTTCAACGCCAAAATAATAAATTTTTTTCCGTACCTAATTTACAAGCAAAGGGTTTTTACAAACCCCTGT
>JAODAL010063196.1:0-19365 GCA_025379985.1 Phyllomedusa bahiana
CTTTGAAAAAGCGGGGGCCCCAAAAAGTAAAAAAAGGGTAAAAAGGGTAAGTAATAAAAGGTGAGTTTCCACCTATCAAATACACCTGCAGTTACTAGAAAAGATCTGTATCCTAATAAAAAATTTACGGGCCCTGCACCAAAAAAACAAAAATATTTCACCAAAAACTGGCCAAAAACTGTTAATAAAAAAACCCATTTCAATGCAGGGTCAAAGCAGTCTGGGCTGCACAATTATCCACCCTCCTTTCAAAAGCCTGCCTGCCTGCCAGCCTGTCTGTCTGTGTTTCACCGCACCCCCCCCCCCCCCGTCCCTCTCCCCCACGGCTGTACAGCGCTAGATCCCTCCTTTAAAATTCTCAGCCTTAGTAACTAAAAACTGAAAACCCTCTAATCTACCTATGTTCTAATGTTCACAGCTAAAAGCATAGTTGTCTGTGTAAAACAAAGAGAACAGTTTCGCTGAGCTGTTTTGAGAGGGGGACCGAGCACACTCCCTGCTCTTATGATACACAGACACAAACTGATCATGAACAGGAAGGGCTGTTCTATGTAAAACGAGGTCATGTGATTTTTGCAGCCAATCACAAACATACACATCCCACTCATGACGTCGCACACCCAGCTCACTCTGCTCTATTCTCTAAGCTGATTTGCTGGCTGCCAAAATGACATTAAGCTCTGAAAATGGCGCAATATTAATAGATTAAGCGCAGATTTTAACCTAAATTATCGCGTGATCGAAAAAATCTGATCAACATAAAAACCGTGCCGATTTCAACTTTGTCGATAATAATCGCTCAACACTAGTGCTTTATAGGAGCATCTAGCCCTGTAAAGTCACAGGGGGAATGGCGGGGGGGGGGGGGGCGAACACAGACAAGCTCTTTAAAGGATAGTGGATATTGTGCAGCCCAGACTTTTTTAGACAATGCATTGCAAGGGCTTTTTATTAACAGTTTTCTGTTGAAATATTACTTGTATGTTGGGCAGCCTGAACTTATATTAGGATACAGATCTTTTCTAGTAACTGCAGGTGTATTTGTTAGGTGCAAAAACTCCACTTTTATTATCCGGATACATTTCAGATAGGTGTTTATTCACTTTTGGGCATTTCCACATTGTTGATAGAGGCACCTTGCATTTAAATTTGAATACAGTATTTTTGTCGTCACCGCAGGTGTATTTTTAGGTGCAAAAAATACCGTTTATTATCCGTATACATTTCAGATAGGTGTTTTTTCACTTTTGGGCAGTCCAGCTTTGTTATAGAGGCAACTTGCACTAAATTTGAATACAGCATTTTGTCGTCACCGCGGGTATTTTTTGGGTGCAAAAATACCGTTATTATCTGTAAAACATTTCGATAGTTTTTTTTTTTTCACTTTTGGGCAGTCCAGCTTTTGTGATGGCACCTTGCATTAAATTTGATAAGCAATTTTGTCTCACCACAGGTGCATTTTTAGGTGCAAAAATTACAGATCATTATCCTTATACATGTCAGATAGATGTTTTTTCACTTTTGGGCATCCACTTTGTTGATAGAGAAACCTGCACTTAAATTTGAATACAGCAATTTTGTCGTCTCGCAGGTGTATTTTTAGTGCAAAAAATACCGTTTATTATCCGTAACTTTTTCAGATAGTGTTTTTTTATTTTTGGGGGCAGTCCAGCTTTGTTCATAGAGGAAACCTTGCATTTAAATTTGAATACAGCAATTTTGTCGTCTTCGCAGGTGTTTTTTTCAGGTGCAAAAATTACCATTTATTATTCCGTATACATTTCAGATAGGTGTTTTTTTTCACTTTTGGCAGTCCAGCTTTGTTGATAGGGGGCACCTTGCACTTAAATTTGAATACAGCAATTTTGCCCGTCATCGGCAGGTGCATTTTTAGGTGCAAAAAATACCGTTTATTATCCGTATACATTTCAGATAGGTGTTTTTTCACTTTTGGGCAGTCCAGCTTTGTTAATAGAGGCACTGTCATGACTAGGCTGTGCTCAGGCTGCAGGGATCAACAGGCTGCAGCAGCTGATGCACAATCCCACCCTGACACACTTGCTGCTGACAACTCTGTGAGTGACAGGGGCCCAGCCACTCCTGACAGGGGGCGAGTTGCACCAGCTAATGGGAGGACCCGGAGGCCTCTCCCATCAGCTGCAGGGGCGGTATCCAGGAATCCCATTTAAATCCCTGAAGGCTGGGTGTTTGCGCCTGTGATTTTCCCCTGGCTACCCTTGTTTTTTTGTTTTTGTGTTTGCTTATCCGTATACCTGACCTCGGCCTGTTCCCCCTGACCCCGGTTTTCTCCCTGATTTTGTACCTTCGCTCCCGTTCGTGTTTGACCTCGGCTTGTTTACCGTTATCCCTCGGGTTTTCTGATTTGTGGCTTTGGCGTTCCTATTTGATATTGACCCGGACTTTTCTGACTATTCTCTTCCTCACGTCCCCAGCACTTTAGCAGAGCAGGGACTGTCGCCCAGTTTGCCGTCCGCCGCCTAGGGCAGCACGTCAAGTAGGCAGGACAGTGGGCTGGGTTTCCAGTTAGGGCTCACTGCACCTCCCTTGACGTGACATTATCACAGGCTGAAACCGTTACTGCTCTATCCTCACTATGGACCCCATGACCAGCTCTGGTAGAGCAGATGCAGGGGCTAACCCAGCTAGTCCAGGATCTGGTGCTGAGGGTAGAACAGCAGGAGTCTACCCCAAGTTAGAGTGTCCCTGCACTACCTTCCCCTCATGTGGAACCCCCTATCCATTGCCTGACAGTTGCTCTGGCAAACAGGAAGGGCCCTTTGTGGCATTTAGGAGGGTTGTCGCCTGTTATTTTAGGCTCCGCCCATTTACCTCAGGGAATGAGGAACAAAGGGTGGAATTGTTTATGTCCTTACTGCAGGGTCCCCCCCAGGAGTGGGCATTTTCGTTACCGCATGACTCACCTGAACTGTCTTCTGTGGACAGTTCTTTGCCGGGCTTAAGGGGTACTTTTTAATGGACCCAGAAAGGGAAGCGTGGCCGAAGCTCAGCTGACCACCTTGAGGCAGGGTTTAGAAGACTGTGGAGGAGTTTTGCTCCGAATTTCATCGCTGGTGCGTTCCGTCTGGATGGAATGACGCAGCTCTCAGATGCCAGTTTTAGATCAGGTTAGCTGGCCATGTGAAGGATTTATTGGTGGCTTTACCCTAACCCCCGGTACTTTAGATGAGGGCATGGCAGTGGCCGTTCGTCTGGACAGACGTTTTAGGGGGAGACGACAGAAAAGGTTCCCCCCCCTGGTGGGCCACACCCATGGTCACCACTAAACCCATTGTTTTTCCGACTTAAAACCCAGAACACCCCATGCAAGTGGGGGCTTTTTCTGTCACTACGGCTAGTGACCGTAGGAATACTCGTCGTATCCAGGGGTTTGTGCTTCTACTGTGAAGAATATGGACACAGAATTCGGGAATGCTCCAAAAAGGAAGACCAGGGCGGAAAAACTCCAACGCCTAGGTGGTCAGCAGGAAGATCACCTAGGGCGAGCAGGTATTTCCTATTGTATCTAATAAGTTGCTGCTACCAATTAAGATTTTCATACTTTGTCGCTGTCCAGTCTCGGGAGTGCGTTTGGGGGATTCTGGATCACTTCTAATTTTGTTGATGCGCTTTTCGCCAAATTGTCTGGGCCTACCTTGTAGACCGCTATCTGAAATCGCTGCGGGTTGTGGCTATTGACTCCACTCCACTAGATCGGGGCGTAATCCCAATATTGTACCCCCTGACCTGGAGATGGTGGTTTGGATCCTACATATTGAAAAGTATATTCTATTTGTTTATGGAGGGGCCTGCCCGCTGATTTGGTTTTTGGGGCTGCCCTGGCTTCAGAAACATAACCCAGTGTTTGACTGGAATTCAGGGAAAATAGTCAGGTGGGGACAACGGTGTGTTGACAGATGTCTCCTTACCATGCTGGGCAGTACTGATGTGCAGGCTGATGTTCTATCTGGAAGCAGCTGTGCCAGCGTTGAGGCCTATGCGGCATCTTGTGCAGTTTGCGCGCGGGCTAAGGTTCCCAGAACTCGTCCTCCTGGTGAACTTTTGCCCTCCACCTGTACCTGAACGTCCATATGTGGTTCAGGAGGTGGTTAACCCAGGGGGCATAAAACGGCTGAAATTACCCTCTTCTCTCCGTATACATATCGTGTCCCGTCGTGCACTTCTCGTAAGAGGTATTTTTCAGCCTGTGACTCCGCCCTCTAGGGCCTCCTTCTCCAGTTTGCATAGAGGGGAGTTAGAAAATGAAAATCACCCGTATCTTAGATTCGCGTAAGGCCCAAAGGTTCACTGCAGTACCTGGTCCATTGAAGGGGTATGGTCCCCGAGGAGAGATCATGGGTTTCCGGCGAAACCTATCCATGCTGATCGCCTGGTGAGGGAATTCCATGAGTCTCACCCAGACAAAACCCAGACCAGCGAAGGGTCCAAATGGCCCTCCCAAAAGGGGGGGTAATGTCATGGCTAGGCTGTGCTCAGTCTGCAGGGATCAACAGGGTGCACGCAGACTGATGCACTATCCCACCCTGATACACTTTGCTGCTGAAAGCTCTGTGAGTGACTGGGGCCCAGCCACTCCTGACAGGGGGCGAGTTGCAACAGCCAATGGAGGACCCGGAGGCCGCTCCAATCAGGGTGCAGGGCGGTATCCAGGAACCCCCTTAAAAAAATCCCTGAAGGCTGGGTGCTGCGCCTGTGGATATTCCTGGCTACCTTGTTATTTTGGTTTTTGTGTTTGCTTATCCGTTACCTGACATCGGCCTGTTCTCCTACCCCGGTTTTTTCTCCCCGATTTTGTACCTCGCTCCCGTTTGGGGTTTGACCTCGGCTTGTTTACGTTTATCCCTCTGCTTCTGATTTGTGGCTTTTGGCGTTCCTATTTGATATTGACCCGGACTGTCTGACTATTCTACTTCCTCACGTCCCCAGCACTTTAGCAGAGCAGGGACTGTCGCCCAGTTGCCGTCTGCCGCCTAGAGCAGCATGTCAAGTAGGTATGGACAGTGGGCTGGGTTCCAGTTAGGGCTCACTGCACCTCCCTTGACGTGACAGGCACCTTGCGCTTAAATTTGAATAGAGCAAATTTGTCGTCACCACAGGTGTATTTTTAGGTGCAAAAAATACCGTTTATTATCCGTATACATTTCAGTTAGGTGTTTTTTCACTTTTGGGCAGTCCAGCTTTGTTGATAGAGGCACCTTGCACTTAAATTTGAATACAGCAATTTTGTCGTCACCGCAGGTGTATTTTTAGGTGCAAAAAATACCGTTTATTATCCGTATACATTTCAGATAGGTTGTTTTTTTCACTTTTGGGCCAGTCCAGCTTTTGTTGATAGAGGCACCTTGCACTTAAATTTGAAAAACAGCAATTTTGTCGTCACCGGGGGTGTATTTTTAGGTGCAAAAAAATACAGTTTATTATCCGTATACATTTCAGATAGGTGTTTTTTTTTCACTTTTGGGCAGTCCAGCTTTGTTGATAGAGGCACCTTGCACTTAAATTTGAATACAGCAATTTTGTCGTTACCGCAAGTATATTTTTAGGTGCAAAAAATACCGTTTATTATCCATACATAACAGATAGGTGTATTTTCACTTTTGGGCCGTCCCCCTTTGTTGATGGGCACCTTGAATTATATTTAAAAACCAGCAATTTTTGGGGCGTCACCGCCAGGTGGGATTTTTTGGGTGCAATAAAAAAACCCCTTTTTAAACCCTTTTACATTTCAGATAGGGTTTTTTTTCACTTTTGGGGATCCACTTTGGGTTTAAAAAGGCACCTTGCACTTAAAATTTTAATACAGCAATTTTTTTCGTCATAAAGGGGTAATTTTTTTTTTTACAAAAAAATACCCGTTTATTTTTGATACATTTCAGATAAAGGTGTTTTTTCACTTTTTTTGGGGGTCCCCAGCTTTGTTGATAAAAGGGGACCTTTTCACTTAAATTTGAAAACAGCAATTTTTGTAGTCACTTTCCCGGGGGAAAAAAATTTTATCCGGTTTTTTTTTTTAAAAAATAAAAAAAACCTTTTTTTTAAAAAAAATTAAAAAATTTTACCATTTCAGATAGGTGTTTTTTTTTACTTTTTTTTGCAGTCCAGCTTTGTTGATAGGGGGTACCTTGCATTAAATTTTGAATAAAAGCAATTTTGTTTTGATTTGAGGGATTTTTTGGGAAAATTTTTATTTTGCCGTCTTTTAAAAAGAGACTTTTCCAAAAAATCTTTTCCCTAAAACCCCTCGAATTTTTATCTTTCTGAACATGGAGCGAAAAGAAAGGGTGTAACGGGCAAAGAGTGGGGTAGGACCTGGAAGGGGAGAGGTACGAGGGGAAGGTGCTCCTTTCCAGTGCTGGCGATAAACGCATGCCCGCCCGGGTGTCGGTTTTTCAAAGGGCCCTCAGCCGGGAATCACTTGGCAAGGGGCCCCTGGGGAAAATTTAGTAACGGAAAAAGCGTCGCCAAACTGTTTTCCCGTGGTTAATGCAACCTGCAACCCGCAGTTCCCAAACCCCCGCCCTCCTCCCGTCCCCCCGGCCACAAATGTCGTCATCAGGGATCATCAGCTCCTTGAAACAAGGCGAAGGTCGCCCAAAAAGTCAACCCCTTGTCCCACCCCTGTGGATAAAAACCCCTTTTCTGAAGACCCCCTTTGATGACAAAATGCAGTTGGGGTTTAGAAGTGCATGTTAAAAGATCAAGGGGGCCCCCAAAAGATGTTTTTGTCTGCTCTGACGGGCCATTTCTATGCCCTCAGAGGAGGAGAAGGAAAACCCGGGCAATCGGGAAAAAATCCCGTGTTGGGTTGGGAACGCCTGAGTGCCTCTTTCTTGAGCCCGCAGCTCCCGGATGCAGAAAGTCAGGAAAGACCAAGTCATTGTTGATGATGAGGAAAAGATGATGACATTGCGGATCCATGTGGGATTTTTTACAGAATTGCTTGCGAGCGCTTCATCACTGGCGAGGAGGAAAACATGGGGGGGTTTGTGTCCCAAAAATTTGGGGCCCGCCTCAAAAAGGGAGAGGGCGGGGCGAGAAGACCGCTGATATGATTCAGCCAGCCACGGTCAGGGGGAAACCCCACCCCTCCTTATAACCCTGGGCCTTCTTTGAGCAAGCCTTTTAAATTTCCCCCAGCTGTCAAATCCCCGCCTTTTGCCGTAAAGCATAATTTAATGCAAGAACCTTAGGTGTTTAACCACCCCAACATTCTGTCACATGCAGCGAATGAAAGAGTTGAAAGGGAAGGCAAACTGGCCAAAAAAGGGCAGCCCGACGCCGGGCTTCCAAACCACTGCCCACCCCTTGTCCCCGCCTCCTCCCTCCCCCCACCCCCCAAGCGTTCCTCACCCTGCCCAGGTTTCAGGGTCATGTCAGGGATCGCCTCCGCTTTAGCCCCCAACGGGCCCAGTACCACCCACCACCAAGCCCATCCACCCCTTTTTTCCTTCTGCCATTTTGATGACCTGCACACCGAAAAGCGGCCAATCACACCCAGCCTTTCTGCCTTCCCCGGTTTGGGGCAGAAGAAACACAAAACCCAAACCACCCAAAAACGAAAAACCCTGAAGTCGGCATTGCCGGTTTTTGGGCCTTGGGAAAAGTTGTCTTCCGTTGGGGGACACAAGGGGGGTTTCCCCCACATCGGGCCCTTTTCCCTTTGGCCCCAATACCAATGCCGAGCAGGCTTTTCTTTGCCAGAAAAGCTGCCCCTGCCCGGGGCCAGCTCTGTCATCTAAAATTTCAAGGGCGTTTCTCATCTGTGTCCGGAAAAGCCCATCGACCACCGACACAGGGATAGTAACACGGCCAGGCCTATATCCTTGGACATCTCACGGGGACTGGTGGATGTTGGGGGTGACGGTGGCTCTCAGGCTTGTGCACGCTCTTAAAAAAACCCAGGATGGTGCAGGGCTTTTTCCCCCCAAGGTACTCGGTGGCAACAGGGCCCAGAGAAACCGGCCGTGTTGAAATTAATCGTTTTGGGAGACCGTCCAACACAGGCAGGGAGGTGAACGGCTCTCCGCAACGAGACCAACGCGGGTTTGGGTGAAAGAACCTTGTGCCAGGCAAGGTGGTGTGCGTAAGGGGCGAAATCTCTGGCCGCCCTTAAGATGGGTAGGCTGAGCCATCCCTTGCCGGGAACTTTCCCATGAACCTCGTCGTCCAAAATTTCGAAAACGCTACAAGGGTTGGTCCTGCGAGGAAGGCTCGAGTCTGAGTCGCACTTCCGCCTTTCGCACCTTGCTTCGCCCCCGCCGGGCTGCTTTTCAGCCAGCTCGGCCTCCCCTCAACCGTCTCATTGTTGACGGGCAACCATGGAACCCCAAACCCTCCACATGCTCCAGCGATTGTGGGAGCGCGCAATGCCATTAGTAAGAAAGTGACACAGGGCCCTGACAAGCAGCGGTGCCGACCTCGGGTTTGGCCACCGAGAGGGGGGAGGTGAAAGAGTTTGCCCCATCCTTGCCTTTTTTTGAAGAAGCCAAAAAAAGGGGTCAGAGCGGCAATCCATTGTTAGATGAGTTTTGGGTTATTTTAGTTTCGGAAAACGATGTTTGACACCTCTGAAACAGCCCCCCGCGCGGGAGGGGGGAATGGACACAGATCGTCACGGGCCCTTTCTCTCCATCAATCCACATCCCGACAGTTTTAATTTTATCGGTCTTCTTTAGGCAGTGGTTCGGGGTCCAGGGTAGTGAAAGGCAGCACCTCGCTTCGGGGTGCTCATCGAGGAAGTCAGGGCTGTTTTGAACCCCTGTGCCAGAGGAAGCTGAGGGGGGGATTTTCCCTAACATGACTTCCGACGTCCCCTCCCTTTGGGGAAAGAGGGGCGCGAATTTGAGGCGGGGGAGGAAGATGGGAAGACAGTTTGCTAGTGCCCCCTCGACCACACGTTTGGGGAAATAAAGGCCCATCTCTCCATGAGTGTTGATGCTCCTTTCCCCAAAATTTCCCCTGCATTAAGGCCCATCAAAATAAAAAACAGTTACTGGGTGGCCAGCCCCTGGACCCCCGGACAAAACAAAACTCACACTTTCCTTCCACCCCCCCAAATAGAGGTAAAATGAGGAAATGGAGCCCTTCTGATTGATCAACGGAGAAATCTTTCGTCTGTTCCGTTTTTTAAAATTCACTTTGGAACAACTCAGGACGGCAGCCGTAGAGTCCCAAGCACCCAAAAGCGGCAGCAGCGGGCAGGTGGCAGAACCCCCAATGGGTGACCTCGGGCAATCATTTAATTTACCACCTCCCAACGCATCAATGCAGGGCCACATAAACCACAGAGACCAGCTTAAGACATGGTGCATGACTATTGGCTCAACACCGGTTTTGGTGTGTTCCGGCCCCAATAGACTTCGGGATATCCAAAATGGACAAATGGCCCAAGCTCGCCTCCCCACGCCATAGAGGTGTTTCCTCCCCACAGCCAGCGTCATTCTGAGGGCCCCTTCAGTACAGCGGAGGAGTCATTACAGACAAACCATCCGCTTTCCAAGATAAGTGGATTGTTTGACATAAAGATGAATCAGGGTGGATCTCTGATGAGGTTGTGGTCCCCAAATTTCCGAGGTCACCGATTAGTTTTCCGATCTACTTCACATTCCTCTTCAAACCAAATGGAAATCTTGAAAACTTTTTTTTTTTAAATGTCATTTTTTACTGCAATTTTTATCTCAGTTCCCAAAGTTCATTTTTTGGGTTTTTTAGAGGGGAGTAAAAAACAAAAAAACCTATTCCATTTACTCACTTCTCTTTAAAATTTTTCGCATTGTCATATTTTTGGGGGGGCCCCTTTGCTGTGAGATCAGCTATAATCAGGGCCTTTGGAACAGAAGTGGCTTTTAAGTGGGATTTTCTCCCTCAAAATTTTAACAGTGGCCCGTGGAGTCATTTTTTATATTTTTTTAGGCATGGTGCTGTGAATACGCTTAATCTGGGCCTTTGGAAAAGAAATGTGGCTTTTAATGGCATTTCTCCCCCCACAAATTTTTTAAAAGTGCTGAATGTATTTTTATAATTTTTTGGGGTCATGTTTTCTTTGAAATGCAGCAAAACTCGATCCATTATAAAAAAAAAAAGTTGTTTCTAAACATTTTACTTCACAATTGTCAAAAGTGGGGTCATGGGTCATGTTTTGAATTTTTGGGGGCATTTTTTTTTGTGAAATGCAGCTAGACACAGGTCCCATTGTAAAAAAAGTGGTTTCAACAACATTGTTTTTCACAATTTTTCAAAAGTGGTCAAGGGGGAGGTGCTGTCAAAACAGGGAAAAGGTAGGACATGTTAATGGACCATATTGCAAAATGACTTTTTTTTTGCAAGATCTTTTTCTAGCAGCAAACCTTGTATTGAGACAACCCCTTTAAATAATTAAAAAAATGAAACAAAAACATGGGGGGATTCCCTCCTATTTTAAAAATGTGTTTTTCTAGAATTAAACTACTAAAAAACTTTCATGACAAAATAGCTGGAAAAAAAATTCCCCTGAATTGTACAAGGGGGGTACAGGAAAAACTTTTACCAGATGTAGTTTATTCGGGACATGGATATGGAGCATGGGCAGAGAAAAAGAACAGGAACCCTTTACTCAAGCACGTTGGAAAAGGAGAAAAAAGAATGAAAAAAGGGGACCTGGGGGAAGAGAATGTCAACCACAGCATTTCCCAAATGAAGCTCAATTGGTCCCACCTTTCGGAGGGGCAACACACCCAGGGCTTACTATGTACTGAGGAAAGGGTGGGGCTTACCTCACACTTTCCCTTCCGCACTATGCTCAGCAGACTGTTTTCGTTGCTGCGTCATAAGGGGATTTTTACCGGTTAATAGATGACGGACGCCAGCCTGGGGTCCCCCGGGACCACTTAAATCCGGCCCTGGTACTGACCTGTGTGTTTTCTAATGAAGCCTGCCTGGCTCTCACCGCACCCCCTGTAAGTCTGGCCGGCACTGGGCCTCCGTTTAAACAGATGGCTGACGCAGCACTGGCTCTCACCGTTAGGGGGAATCGGGGATTTCAAATTTTTCTAAAAAATCAATTTTTAAAAGGGGATTTTTTGAGGGTTTAAATAGTGTCAAAAAGGGGTCCAGGGGTGGACACAAAAATTTCCCCAATTTTTAGGCTTAAAATTTCTGGGGGTGGAGTCACTAGGGGGGCGCATCATTTGATCTCCAGCGGAGTCTGTCCCAATCACTGAGAAAGGAATTTTTAAGGGAAAAAAGAAACCATTTGAAATTTATTTGGCAATCACTCCAGAAGCCAGGGGGGCAAATGTCTTCCAACTAAAAGTGTTTTGGGGATGATTAGGACATGTTATTACTTATGGGGGGTGCGGCGAATGAACACATCACACGTGTAAAAAATACCTTTAAAAACGCAGGGGGGTGTATGTTGTATGTTATCACACTTAAAAAAAAAAAAAATGATAATAATGTAAAACTATAAATAAAACTTCCCTAAAAAAAAAATTTTGTAAACAAATGTCAGTTTTCCAGAAAAAAAACAAAAAAGACGTCACTTACAAAATGCATAGTCCACTTTTTGGGGTCTTGGGGCAAACAGTTTTGGGGGGATGCTGTTTTAGGACAGATTAGTCAAAGTCCAGTAAACTAAAATGGTGGGGTTTAAAGACCTTTTTCCCAAAACTTTTTTAAAATCTGGGGGGCCCTGCAGGGTTTTGGGGGTTATACTGTGGCCCAGGACAGGTATAGTCAATGTCCAGTTCAACTAAAATGGTGGTTGAAAGACTCCTTTTTCCGGCACTTTTTAAATCTGAGGGTCATGCAGCTTTGGGCTCATGCTGTGGCCCAGGACAGGTATAGTCAATGCCCAATTTAAACTCAAATGGTGATTCAAAGACTCCTTTTTCCGGCACTTTTTAATCTGTGGGTCAGACAGGTTTGATGGTCAAACTGTGGTCCAGGACAGGTATAGTCAATGTCCAGTTCAACTAAAATGGTGGTTCAAAGAATCCTTTTTCCGGCACTTTTTAATCTATGGGTCATGCAGGTTTGATGGTCATACTGCGGTACAGGACAGGTATAGTCAATGTCCAGTGAATCTAAAATGGTGGTTGAAAGACTCCTTTTTCCGACACTTTTTAATCTGGGGTCATGCAGGTTTGGGGCTCATGCTGCATTCCAGGACAGGGATAGTCAATGTCCAGTTCAAGTAAAATGATGGTTCAAATCATACTGCCTTCTGGCACTTTTTAATTTGTGGGTCATGCAGGTTTAAGGGTCATGCTGTGGTACAAAACAGGGATAGTGAATGGTGTGTGACTTTTTTTCTGTGGCTTTTATAACCTATGTGTGTTGCCTAAGATGTAGCATGTATCCATTTGACTGTTGTGGATGTTAATTCCAGCTTCTCCAGCCCTGTTTGGGTGTAAGAATGAAGGTGTTTTTCCTCTCCCATAGACTTTAATGGTTATCGGCGATAATCTATTATCGACTACCAGAAATCGTCTTGATAATTGCCGATATCGACTATCGACCCGATGACGATAGTCAACGTAATCGCTCATCACTACTCAACATTATTGATTGATTGAAAGCGGACACTGACGGATGAAAGGAAGGGAAAAATGATCAGAGGCGTCAACACAAAATTACTGCCGACACCCTCTCCTCTCATTCGGGTGGCCTCCTCATGTATCAGTGTTTAACAGAACTGGTTCTGTCATATTCTGTGACGGTTTAAAGCTCTGGCCTCATGGCGTGTTGTGACGTCCTGCTGTGTCGTCCCCTTACTGTGCTGAGTTCTGTGCCGGCCCCCGTAACCTACTAATGGGTTCTTTGACGCTGTCATAGGATCTTAGCCCTCAGCTTGTTTTTTTCCAGCTGGCGCTGCCATGACTTTATCAGGCTGCATTCCCGCTTCAGTTTTTTGGTCAGTTTTGCCCCTGTAAGTGCCCAGGGAATTTTAGAGTGAAGTGATTCTAAGAGCGGCGGCAGTCATGTGCATGTCATACTAAAACACAGCATTGTATGAAGACCAATCCAAGCTCCCTTTGCATATTTAAGCATGGCACAATGTTCTAAAGCACTCTACAGGCTCTGTGCAGTCAGGAAATAGCTATTTTTAACGCAATTTGTCCCAAAGTAATTCGGGACGAAACAGATTTTGTCGGAAAATTTGGCGGAGTCGGCGAACCAAATTTTTGAGAAATTCGCCCATCTCTTATTATATCTTTTCACAATTTTCCTTACTATCTTATGTCACTGATTCCTCAATAGGCAATATACTTCACTTTGCACACGCTCCTCTACACAGAGACCTGGCGCTTTCAGATTTCAGGCGTCTAGCTTTTTCATGGAGGTTAAACAAATTACTTTGCTGGGACTCACTGTGTCTAAACTGCAATCCTCCAGTCGCACCTTTATTGCCACACATCTCTCTAAACACACATCATCTCAAACTCAATGTGAGGTCCTCAAGTGTGTGCTCAGAGGAGTTCATTATTAAATTTGGAGTTTGCCATAAAATTAAAGCATCTCAAAAACTCCAAACTGTTCTTTCATGCCTGAATCTGATGGAGTCAGCTCATAAAGCCTCTAGCCTGGAATCAGATCTTAGGGATTTACTCAAACTACTTCATGAGATTGAACATAAATATAAGAGATATAGACAAATTTGCTCTAGCTTCTTCTACAAATAAAGTAAAACACCAATGAAATTCCTTGCCTGAGCCTTACCTGATAAAACGGTATAATTGTTTGCCCCCTCAATTAAAAATGAGGAGAGGTAGACTTTACACATAATGGAAGATACCTCTCTGCCTTTCACAAATATTACTTTGGTCTATATATTCTACCTCCTCCCAATGGTCAATCAAGCAACAGACCTCACCCAACATGCCTACAAGAGTATTTGCTTAAAGGGCTATCCCTCCCCTTTTTCCTCAGTTTCTTGCCTCTTTGGAGGAACCATTCTGTAACGGGATGAACGGGTAAAGCAGGTAGTGGACCCACTGGACCACTGCCGGGCTTGCTCCGAGGGGGCGTAACCAAGTGGCCATCGGGCATTGGCATCTTCACAGAGCCTTTGGTGGTAAGGTTGACTGACCCCAACAGCCACCAGGCGCCACCCCAGAGCAGTCCCCGGCAGCAGCAGCTGACCAGAAAGGCCAGAAGTGCCAAGGCTAGGCACCAACAGAATAGGAACAGAGACAAAGCAGACAAGAAGTAAATATGTGCAGGTACAAACAAAGACAGGACAAAACAGATGCCAAACAGGAGGATAAGCAAAAGGTAAAGGGAACAATAAATAGACAGACAGAAGACACCAAGAACATAAGCAGAGACTTAAGCTAAACTCAGGCAAGAAACCAAGGCATGACCAGGGCAGGAACACGGGCAGAGAACAAGGCAAGGAACCTCACAAAGACACAGACAGAGACACAAAGAGACCACATGAGCACACCAGCCAGCTAACAAACAAGATCAGAAATCACACAGCAACAGACTACAATAAGACACAACATGACACAACAAGGATCAGGCAGGGAGTGTGAGGAGAAGCGGGCTTATAAACCCGCAGGTGGAAGGGGATTGGCAGAGGAAGCCCAACCCCGCTGCACACTGTGGGAATAAAGGAAGGGAAGATGTGGCCGCCGCCCTCTATAGAGCTACAAGGAATAGGGCAGCAACCAAGATGGAGGAGCAGCATGGCCAGCAAGAGAAATCCGCACAGCAATCACAGGTGAGTAAGCAGCAGCTACAGGAGCGCTCACAGCGACACTGCAACAGGAACCAGATCTGCGATAGGAACATAGGTACGACTGTGGTTCGCAGCAGAGGCCGCAGCGTAAGGACAGGAACATGGCACGGTCCGTGACAGTACCATCGTCCTTAAGCCCCCTCCTCCTCCTCCAATCCACAAAATGGAAATTCCACCTAGGTCAGGGGACCGACACAATCCGGGGGCAACCCCAAAACCAACTACAGGCTGCACAGCCAGTACCGGGAATACCTAGGAAATGGAGGTGCACAGGAGGAACAAACGGGGCACTAGGCAAAATGGGAGGGGATCCCAGGGTGGGCAGTAAGCCACAGGGGACTCAGAAGGCTCAGGGCGAGGCCGTAAGCCACGGGGACTCAGAAGGCTCAGGGCGAGGCCGTAAGCCACGGGGACTCAGAAGGCTCAGGGCGAGGCCGTAAGTCACGGGGACTCAGAAGGCTCAGGGCGAGGCCGTAAGCCACGGGGACTCAGACGGCTCAGGGCGAGGCCGTAAGCCACGGGGACTCAGAAGGCTCAGGGCGAGGCCGTAAGCCACGGGGACTCAGAAGGCTCAGGGCGAGGCCGTAAGCCACGGGTACTCAGTAGGCTCATGGCGAGGCCGTAAGCCACGGGGACTCAGAAGGCTCAGGGCGAGGCCGTAAGTCACGGGGACTCAAAAGGCTCAGGGCGACGGCGTAAGCCACGGGGACTCAGAAGGCTCAGGGCGACGGCGTAAGCCACGGGGACTCAGAAGGCTCAGGGCGATGGCCTTAAGCCACGGGGACTCAGAAGGCTCAGGGCGAGGCCGTATGCCACGGGCACTCAGAAGGCTCAGGGCGAGGCCGTAAGCCACGGGGACTCAGAAGGCTCAGGGCGAGACCGTGAGCTGGCCAAACGGATGCTCTGGGCTGGACCTTGAGCTAGGCCAAACGGATGCTCTGGGCTGGACCATGAGCTGGCCAAACGGATGCTCTGGGCTGGACCATGAGCTAGGCCAAAAGGATGCTCTGGGCTGGACCATGAGCTAGGCCAAACGGATGCTCTGGGCTGGACCATGAGCTAGGCCAAACGGATGCTCTGGGCTGGACCATGAGCTAGGCCAAACGGATGCTCTGGGCTGGACCATGAGCTAGGCCAAACGGATGCTCTGGGCTGGACCATGAGCCAGGCCAAACGGATGCTCTGGGCTGGACCATGAGCCAGGCCAAACGGATGCTCTGGGCTGGACCTTGAGCTAGGCAAAAACGGATGCTCTTGGCTGGACCATGATCTAGGCCAAACGGATGCTCTGGGCTGGACCATGAGCCAGGCCAAACGGATGCTCTGGGCTGGACCATGAGCTAAGCCAAACGGCAAAAGACCTGCCAAAAAAGTAAAGAAAAAACACTCCCACACACAAAAAAGGAACAGCCACAAACAAGACCTGCACATGAACCAAGAAAACAGAGGGCAAAATGTCAGCAGACTCCATGGCCTGATCCTACTGTAACGGGATGAACGGGTAAAGCGGGTAGTGGACCCACTGGACCACTGCCGGGCTTGTTCCGAGGGGGCGTAACCAAGTGGCCATCAGGCATTGGCATCTTCACAGAGCCTTTGGTGGTAAGGTTGACTTACACCAACAGCCACCAGGCGCCACCCCAGAGCAGTCCCCGGCAGCGGCAGCTGACCAGAAAGGCCAGAAGTGCCAAGGCTAGGCACCAACAGAATAGAAACAGAGACAAAGCAGACACGAAGTAAATATGTGCAGGTACAAACACAGACAGGACAAAACAGATGCCAAACCGGAGGATAAGCAAAAGGTAAAGGGAACAATAAATAGACAGACTGAAGACACCAAGAACATAAGCAGAGACTTAAGCTAAACTCAGGCAAGAAACCAAGGCATGACCAGGGCAGGAACACGGGCAGAGAACAAGGCAAGGAAACTCACAAAGACACAGACAGAGACACAAAGAGACCACATGAGCACACCGGACTGCTAACAAACAAGATCAGAAATCACACAGCAACAGACTACAATAAGACACAACATGACACAACAAGGATCAGGCAGGGAGTGTGAGGAGAAGCGGGCTTATAAACCCACAGGTGGAAGGGAATTGGCAGAGGAAGCCCAACCCCGCTGCACACTGTGGGACTAAAGGAAGGGAAGATGTGGCCGCTGCCCTCTATAGAGCTACAAGGAATAGGGCAGCAGCCAAGATGGAGGAGCAGCATGGCCAGCAAGAGAAAGCCGCACAGCAATCACAGGTGAGTAAGCAGCGGCTACAGGAGCGCTCACAGCGACACTGCAACAGGAACCAGATCTGCGATAGGAACATAGGTACGACTGCGGATCGCAGCAGAGGCCGCAGCGTAAGGACAGGAACGTGGCACGGACCGTGACACATTCACCTCTAAAAAACACAAACTAGCAGTGTCATCTGTGCCTACGGGTAAACATCCAGGCCCAGATGGATATACCACAACATTCTAAAAAGTTCTATTTGAGGAACTTTCACTTTCATTACTTCTTCTCTTATTTTCCCACATTTAGGGCCACATGTATGAACCTGTTTAGGCCTAGAACTCACGTATTGTCCCTAGGTTACTATGGGCAAAAGAGCGAGTATTAGACCTATAAAGTTTCATACATGTGGCCCTTAGTGTCTTTTTACCTGCATTAATGTGATATTTTTAGCTCCTTTAGAGAATAAAGAAATAATGCTATCCCCTTAACATTAGAAGTTTTGATAAAGATGCCACAAAAATGGTACTAACAATGCTACAATAATGTCAAAAAGCAAAACATTCAGAGGGGAAATTATTATTCTTCATTTGCTGCTCTAGCTGTAAAAAGTCTCATATTTTGTGTAAGTCTGATTTGTGTCATTTGTGTTTTTTATGCTTTTGTACTGGTCACTTTTCTTAAGAGGTGGAGGAGCTAAGAACAAGAGGAGTGACTTTTTGTGTCCCAACAGACTCACTATTATTTGCACCAGACACTGGGGTAAAATAGAACTGAAACCTATGTCAGCTCTTTCGTAGCATATATTTTAATGTGAGTCACTTGTCCACCCACACATGCCACAAATTTATCACAAGGTGTGTGCCTTTTAATAACTTTGTTACATCTTAATCCAGTTGCCCATTGACGAAGGTCCCATGGTGCAGCTACTGTATGCAGGCATATGTAACTGTGGCCTCCTATGCCCAGAGTAGTTTGCTGATTGCTTTTTTTGTCAGTTGCAGTTTCTCTTACATTTGGGTGTGCACCGCAGACCCTGGGCTTAGTTTCACTGTTACTCTGGCTAAATAAACTCCCTCCTGTGTATGTAGACACTGTAACATCTTACTACAGATTTTAAAATAAAATATATTTTAACCCCTCTATGAAAATGGACATATGAGTACATCCAAATGTTGGTAAGGTCCTATGTAGTGGGTTTACTCAGTAAGTCCGCTACATAGGTGGTGGGTGCCGACTACTAATTACAGCTGACACTGTCCGCTAACAGCAGAGATTGGAGACAGCTCAGATACCTGCTGCTTAACCCTATAGGTGCTGTGACAATCATGGCTGGGGTGTCTAAATGAATGAAGCCTCTGATTGGCACCCCGGTGAAGAGATCTACTGAAGATTTCCATATCCACCATGTTAATGTTTCTTTTACTTCTGGACCCAGGCAGAAGTAATAGAACTGCTCTCTTGGTACACTATTCAGCTTTACTTATATAATGTAAAACCGTATAAAATAAATCATTCCTCTTAGTGGTCAAGTACCCCATGGGGACTTAATTTAAAGAAAAAAAAAGTTTGAAATTGAAAAAAAAAAAAAAAAAATCGCCCCTCCTCCTTTTTCTTTTAAAACAAAATAAAAAAATCGACACATTAAAAAGTTATATATAACTTGTATTGCTGTGTCTGTAAATGTACTATTTATTAACATATAGCATCATTTAGCCCAAGTGCTTAGCACCATAGAAGAAAAAAATTTCAATCCACAAATTGCATTTTTTGGTCATTTCTAGTCCCCAGAAAATTGGAATAAAAAGTGATCAAAAAGTCTAATTTATTCCACAATGGTACCAATGAAAACTTTATTTTAGCCTTCAAAAAATTAACCCTCACCCAAGTCCTTTGTTGGAAAATCTAAAAAGTTGTTGGTTGCAGAAAACAGAACACTTGTATTTTCTTAAAAAGTACTATAGCATATAAAAAACTCTACATATTTGGCATCTGCAGAATTCAGATAACACATCATGTATAATGAAGTGTGAACAACATAAAAACAAAATCCCAGCAAATATGGAACAAGTACGTTTCTTTTTTACATTCCACCCTACTTAGATTTTTTTTTTTTTACTTCCCGAGTTTATTTTATGATATGGAAAAGGGGAAATTTTTAAAAATACATCCCTTTTCCCACAAAAAACAAGTTCACAGTCTATTAATGAAAAACAAAAAAGAATGGGTCCCATGACACTGACAGGGAAACATTAATGGGGAAAAAACTTCACATTTAAAAATATATTCTGAAAACGCAACATAGGGCACACTGAAAAGGCAATAATCATTAACCAAATACAGTGGCCACTAAACCCAAATAAAACCTCAAGGT